>JAOTOM010003697.1:0-178196 GCA_034440615.1 Ashinkailepas kermadecensis | reverse complement strand
CATTGCGGCGGAACATAGCCATCAACAGGTTAAATGATGTCATGCCATGGCAGTGGCGTACCTGGGATTTGCGAGAGGGGGCAAACTGATTTGGAAGGTGCCCAACTACCCCCATTAAGAAATCCCCGGATTTTCACCAATATTTTTTTCAAAGGGGTTCTTTATATTTTTGTTATATGATAATTAGTGACCAAATTAACTGTTCTGTGGAGGGGGCCAAATCTACCACCATTATTTATGAATAACCGGATTTCAACCCTAACTCCCCCCATCCTGTTTGAAGGTTTTTCTTTTGGTATCCCTTGAAAAGTCACCTCACACTGCTGAAATTACACCTGAACAAATCACTCAAAAATGTAACATTTGACAATATCAGGCATACCAATTAATAACGCCCGGTCGTCAAAACGCCGACGTTCGTACACGTGTACACACGCCTTGCGCAGTCGGCATATTCGCCACTCTACGTGCGCTTCTCCGGTGTCTGCTAGGCCTCCGTTTTTGCTAATTACTGTCACATAATAGTCTTGTGCCACATTTGACATCTGGAATGCCTGGTATGGCGGCTCGCTGGAAAAAATCGAGAAATTCAATTCGATGTATTAGTTCTCTTCTTCCCACGTTTTCTCCCACGTGATTAAGAAATCCCGAGACACACTGAGCTTTGTGGCACCTCATCTCTTTGGTTAAATAAGCTCCCAGATTGGCTACCGAGCCGTGACCCTGGATAGGTGTTCGTTTTTTACCCGTTGCGATTTTCTTCTTTTATGGATGTGTTTTAAGGCTCCAGCCAATTTTTGTTAGGGGCCCGGCACATGTTTGAGACCCGGCTCTTTGTTTACAGCTTTGTTGCCTTTATATACACCGATTATATTTCTTTGGTATCGGCGCGTTTTCGAAGACGCCGATGTGTTTATTTAATGTCCGGTCTATTTGTTCCTTGCTTACAATCAATTCCATTTTGAGGGCCCAGCCTGTTTTTTTAGGCCCCGTGCGGTCTGATGGTCCTGGTGTGCCTGGAGGGCCTCCGTTATGCTTTTATTTATCGCTACCGATGTGTTTATTTCGAGCTGCAGCGCATATTTTAAGGCCCTGTCGCTTTTTGCGAAACTCTGTACGCTTTTGATTACCGACATTACATTTTCGGATTACGGACGGAATTTTGGGCCCCGAACTCGATATTTGGGGGCCCCGTGGTCACTTGTTCGGATCCCTAGCTCGAGCTTTAGTGGCTAGGACACGTTTTGGGTGGCCCAACACGTTTTGTGGGCTTTTTGAGCGGTTATTGGGACCCCAGAGTGATTTTCCATGTTGGGACTGTTTTCGTTGCCCCGGCTTCATTTGTTGGGTTATCTCAATGAGACTTTTGAAGCCCCGGTGCGACCTGTCATGCCCCTAGCGTGATTTTCAGGGATCCGGGCGAGAATTCTTGATACCCCTAGACTCAGCGTGACTTTCTGGAGCCCCGGCCCGACCGTTTGTTGCCTCCGTCCTGATTTTCTTGAACCCCAGCACGACTCTTTCGAGCCCCAGCGTGATTTCAGGGCCAGGTGGGAACTTTTGGGGCCCCAGCGTCATTTTCAGAAGCCCCTAAAAAGAATTTCAGGAGCTCGACGCGATTCTCTGGGGCCCCACAACCTGTCAGGGGGCAACTGCCCACAATGTCCCCTCCCAGGGGCGTCGATTTGTATCCTTTTGTGAGGGCCATGGCCCCACCAATGTTGATCTTGCCCCCCGCCCCCCAATCGCTGGCGGATCTAGCCCACCGGTTTGGGGGGGCAACTTTCGGTTTTCGGCGTCAGCCCCTCCCCTCCCCATCCCCCAGTGGCGTACCTAGGAATTACATCAGGGGAGGGGTCGAACGGATTTGGAGGGTGCCCCTTCTCCCACTATTTTTGGTTAAAAGCACCGGATTTAGACCACTATTTGGCAAAGGGGCCTATTTCAAGAAAGGGAAAAAAATAATTGACAACATAATTTCGTGTGTAGGGGCCCCAGCCTACCTCCACCGTTTCTATATTACCGGATTTTTGTTCTTGTTTACCAAAATTTTCACGTTCTCGTTCAACGTCTTGTACCACGTCAACGTTCGTGCACGTGTACACACTGGCGGTACACCATACTGGCTTCCAAACAATTATTTTTTTTTAAAAACCTTTAAAATTGGAGATTCTTTCATCCAGACGCTATTTCTTAACCTCGGCAAAGATTACTGCATTTTAATTTAGTTGACTTCTGTTGGTTTCTGGGGGGCCAAAAGACACTATGGCTCCCCTTTTAAGCGCTTCGGGGGGGCATGGCCGGAATGGCCCCTCCCTGGATTCGCCGGTGCCCCCAATATTGATTTGGGCCCCCCCAATAACCTATGCTATTTGTATGCTGATAAAAAAGTTAAAGGAAAAAAAGAAGAAAAAAACCCATGCTAGTAACATGGTGTTTTTTTTCTTCTTTTTTTTCCTTTAACTTTTTATCAGCATAAAAATAGCATAGGTTATTGGGGGGGGGGGGCAAGATCAACATTGGTGGGGCCATGGCCCCCACAAAAGGATACAAATCGACGCCCCTGAATTCCGAGTAGAGTTAGTATGCTCTGAGGTATGTACAAGGGGCTCTTTCCGCACCACCTGTTGGATGCATTTTAATTTTTCATCGGTCATACCTCTGCGCCTACGCTTTGGGGGTCCCTGGTGGGTTTCCCAAGGCGGTCATCTGGATGCCCAGGGGCACACACAGGATTTTCCTAAAGGTCGCATGCACTTTTAAAGGAGCACTGGTAGACGGCCCCTTTAAATGATTTGGGTCCCTTATCTACTCTGCAGTCCACTCCGATGACCCAGAAACGTTTTGTTTCTGGCTGGGGCCGCTGTCAGCCTGGGGCCTTCCACTGACCCGGAATCCATCCGTCCTCCCAGAGACCCTTCACTTTGACCTGGCCCGAGGCCCTCAGCCTCTGCCCGTGGGCGCTCTCCATTGACTCGGGGGCCCTCTTCATCGACCCGGGACCGTCAACATGAGCTCGGGGCCTCTTAATCGGCCCAGAGGCCCCTGCCATCGTCCTCTGACATCAGCTCGCCAGGGGCCCCTGAGATCGTCTCAGGGGCCCTTCACACAGGCCTCTCGCCCTCATCAAGCTTCTTAAACTCCCAGGGGTCCTCTAGCTCACTTGGGCCACCAGCTCTCAGGTGGGACAGGGGCCCCGTCCGGTTTTAAGAAGCTCATTAATTTCCACTGACCTCTCCAGCTCCCGAACCATTTTTGTTCGAGTTGAAAAATAAAACTTGGCCATCAGGCGATGGTCACACTATTTTTTTATTTTATTATTATTATTTTTTTTTAGTCCGCCACCCAAGATCAGGTGACCAGGAGTGCCCCCTCCCCATACCCAACGACTGCAAGTACCTTACGTTAACACCATAAAATAAACAGTAAAGTCGCGGCACTCCCAGCTAAGAGATGGAAAACCAATAAACGAGCATAAAAGCACCCAGTGTTAGAGCAATAAAACTAGCAATAAAGAATGCTGAAAGTAGTCATACCCAAAGGAGGCATATGACTGGCCCTATATCCATCCCAAAGAGAAGTTGAGGCCTGAACTATAATGTTAGTAGCTGGTTTGTGACACTATGGAATCTTAATTTAAAAAAATTGCCCGAATGGCGATTTTAAATGTTCTTTCCCCTCGCGAATGGAACCCTTCCGAGGCTACGAGAAGGTACGTGTGCATTGCCCCTTGTATGCACCTATGCCTGGGCCGATGGTGGGAACTCAAGCTCAAGCCCAAGGCCCAAGCGGTTTGAAATGATTTAAAAGAAATATGCGCTGCAAACTGTCCCGATGCCACGAAATCTATGAAGACTAACACCAGCCATGGTACGATGCTACCTGCAATGCAGACCAGACATTTTCAGAGCGACCCCGCCCTCACCTCACCTCGGTCAAGAACAAAAAGTCATGATATGGACACTAAAGTCCAGAGGGCACCATATTGGATGCCCACCATCTCCGCCAAATCCTGGATCAACTATTGTCCTAGACTGACGCGAAGGGCCCTTGAGGAAACGCAAAGGACTCCTTGGCCAACAGAGGGGCCCAAGCTGTGGAAGAGGTTTTGGCCGTTGAAAAGGGCCCCTGAGCCCAACTTATGGCCCTCGTCACAGCATGTCGCTTCGCAACGCCTCTTCGGGTCGGCCATCAGCTTTAGGAGCTGAAAGTGGACGGGCACAATCTGAACGGGCACTCTCAGTAAGATAAGGGGCACTAGTGTCTAGGATGGCACCGAAACTTTTCGATGGTCACCTTGGCAAAATCCTGGATCGACCATTGATCGAGCCAGAACTTCTCATTGCTCGTACGGTTGTTGCGTTTTGACATTTCATTTACTCGTAGGATTATGATCGCTTTATGTGCTTTCTTTTTCAGCACGTCAGGGCAAGCAGCCTGCAAGAATGGCAAAGACTGCCACTGGCCAACGCTGTTTTGCTGCCACGACCCGAAATATCGCTGCTGCGTCTGCAAGTTCACGTGCATTCCTCACTTCCCGTGCCCTCACGGATACTGTGGCTGAGCTGACATGTCATCTCAGTGGTCGACAGGTGACGGGACCCCGTTGAAGGTCCACATTTCTGAAGCGGTGAAATTAATTCTGTCTTTTTCTTGGCCATGAACTTCACGCTGTCTTGAAATATATTGCGGTACAATTTGCTCCTAGCAGTATCCACCATCTGCAATGACGCTAGGTTGTAATATTAAAATCATGGTGGTTTGGTGTTGCATGTATGATGCGAAAATCACATGACGTGAAAAGATGTTCCTGCGTGCGGGGTGAAAATATATGCCTTCCTTCAATCTGGAAACAAGATGTGCTCCTTTTGCTGAGATGTATTGACGGTTCGAGGAAAGAAGGATATAATATGAGGAATGGCGTAAGCACCTCCCTATATACTTCTCTTCTGAATTATATGCTTTTGTATCCTTCATTGCAGTATTTATTGCGTACGTGCGGTGTTGTTGTACCGCAGGCGTATATTCCTGACAATTCTGAAATATTTGTATGTCGAGTCGTCAGTTACCAAGTATCTCGGCCAAACCCATATCATGCTCACGCACCATTGCGCAGTGGTATTTAGCACTGGCATCAGAGAAGCTCCGCGGGGCGACCCAACTTTATACACTTTATATATATATATATATATATATATATATATATATATATATATATATATATATATATATATATATATATATATATATATATATATATATATATATATATATATATATATACATGTATATATATATATATATATATATATATATATATATATATATATATATATATACATATATATATATATATATATATTTACAGGGGTGCTGCTTTGCATACTTTTGGAGGGGCATATGCCCCTCCCCCCACCCCAATGTTCAATTTTGCCCCTCAAATAGTGCTTTCCCCCACCCCCCACATATGAAATGGAAATGGGCATGCAGCGAAAAGCATACAACTGCGGGCTGCGATCTGAGTGCGAGCGCCGATGGCCCAGCCGATGGCCCCGCCGATGGCCCTGAAATAGTGACGTCCGCGCGTTCACTCTGGTGATCTGTCACTCAGGAAGGTTTCCAGGTGACTGACCGACACCATTAACGTCGCGACTGTACCCTGTAGTGTGGCCAGCGTACTGGTGTCCGGAGACACGGCGCCGACTGGCACCGTCTGCGCTGCTGAATATCCTGCCGCCATTGCTGACACCAGACCTGAAGCCGAGGCTTCCAAGAAGTTGTCAACTGCGGTGACCAGTAAGCCCAGAGGAGCTTCCTCTGACAACAGCGATAATGCTGCCCAAACTGCCTGCGGCAGCCGTTGAAGATATAGTCTTCAACAGCTCACGGTCGTGTGGGGCATCTCCTGCTGTACCCAGTTCGGAGTGCATACGCAGGAGCAGCTGGAACGGCTGCTGGTATCCGACTGCTAGCGGGATCTAGGGTTTCCAGGAGGACCTCTCGTAATTGTGCCAACCTACGCCTCAATGCGTCAATAAGGGCCACGGACCTGGGCGTCTGGGCCTTGATAATATCCGCACCTGCGTGGTGATTGACACAGAAAGGCTTGCCACCAGCAGGTCGAACTTGGTGATACCTTCTTGGATTCCAGCCACCCGAAACGCACAGTCCGTCTGCGTCGGCTAGAGGTCTGTCTTCTCCGGAAGAAAGAGACAACTGATAGCCTGAACACGGCCAGCTGCTGGCTTGCAAATGCAGGAGTCAGGAGCAGATACAAGGGGGAGGGAACTGGGGGCATGTGCCTCCCTCCTGTGGAAGGTGGCCGCTCCTCAGGCCGGGAAAAGGCGCCACTCCGGGAAGGCTCGAGTGAACCCCCTGTTCTTTTTTTAGTCAGGAACACCCCGCGCCGAGATAAAAATGCGCCTTTTCAGTGTATTTGAATGGACTCCCATCGAATTTTTCTACCAGAGGCTAGGAAATTTTTCTACCAGAGGAGTGTCTTTTCTGAAGGAAAAGACACTCCTCCAGGCAGGAGCGGCTTCCGAAATTGTCATGAGGGGAACCTTGTCTCTGGGAGGGGGGGGGGGGAGGCACCCCTAGTTGAAAATTTCAGGAATGGGGTGCACTCGGGCCTTCCCGGAGGGACTCCTGTACCTTCCAAGGTGCGCCTCTGACTGAAAAAGTCAAGGGGTTCACTTAAGCACACTGAGTGGGGGCCTTTTCCTTCCAAGTAGCGCCACTGGCCGAATAATTCGAGGGGGATACACTCGAGCACACTGAAAGGATGTCTTTTACACTAAGAGGGGCACCTCTGGCTAAAAATTCGATGGGAATGCACTCGAGCTTTCTCGGGGTGGAGCCTTTTCCCGGCCGAAGGGGCGACAATTTCCATGGAGGCATATGCCTTCAGTGCCACACCTATATCCGCCCCTGCCTCTAAGTACTTTCGCAGTGGCGCCCCTCCGAAGAAATGGCGCCCCTTCAGACAAAATGACAATTCCTGAATCCGCCGATGACAAAAGTCCCCGGCGCTGGCGGGGTCGCCGCGCTGCAGACCTTAAAATGTTGAGTTTTTAAATTTTTTTTTGCACATCCTCATCCCCTTCCCGGGGCTACAACACGGTGTATGACCCGTCACCCGATGCCAATCTTCATAATGGGGAAGGATATTTTCCGATATATTTATGTCTACATGTGTGTTAAAATACATTCTTTTTATTAACCCTGACTTGTACAATAACGACTACTTTGCCCATTTCGCAGGCACGTACCTACTTGGGGAGTGGCGATGCATGCATATTTTACCATATCAGACATATAGGACATATAAAACGACAGAAATGTATACTTCTTAGAACAGTTACAGAGAACCGGAAAATAGTACAGAAGCAGCGAAATATTGCACATGCAGCGCACTTAGTATACGACATATTAGAGCCATCTTTATTCCGCGACATCAGCGAATCAGACAGCCAAGCAGAGAGTGGTGCACATTTGATGCCTTGTACTGTATTTACCTGCTGTTATTCCGGCATCCTCATTCGCAGAAACCACACTTGTTCGCATGTGGCCATGTTTTGTTCCGAGCATTGCTTTTTCACCTGCCCATGTGTACGGGCTTCTTTTCCTAGATAGTTGTGCAGGCTCACACCCTCAGTACGACTTCAAGATTGATAGTCCACGTTGCAAGTGTGCGTCTGTGATAGTACAGACAGCAAGTATGCAACCGCAAAGTTTTCGTTTGACGTTGGTGACGAGGGGCCCAATTCCATATCGACAACATTTGTTCTGCTACTTCAGTCTAGAAACGCTACGAGACATGGATCGAGATCCCTTTTACATCGCTCATGACGGCTGCTTTATTCCACCCCATGCGTACCCTTACTGGTAGGGCACTGGTACTGGCAACGGCGTTGAGGTTACAGTGGTGTAATATGATCGGTTACAGGATGTGACATGGTCACACACATGCATTTGTGCATCTTGGTGTTGCAGCCTGGCTGTCGGTGGGAGACCGCGGCAGATGGCAAATGACGGTCGCGTTCCTAAATACTTCTGAGTAGCGTGTTATGTGTCCTGAGATTATTAAAGGCAGATGCGTTGTATTATTTTCTTCATCATGGAATTTTCCAACCGCCATCACACCTTCATATTTTCATGACAAGTCACTAGTATGTGAAGGTCAGAAAGAGACTGACTTGATTTAGATTGCCAGATGTCGTCATACTTAGCACGTATTTTTCCACAGACGTTTCTCAGGCAGCGTTCACCTTACGTGTTTACACTGGCTGTTCAGGAGTGAGCAAGCGTTGCGAGCGAGCGCAGTGACACAAATGCTGAAGCCCACTTAGTCTTCCTTGCCTGAATTTTGAGGAAATATAGAACTCAGCCGCTTTTCAGGTGATATTGGTATTAGATGAACAAACGTGAAAACGATGCGTTAGGTAGATTTAACTGGCAGTTGCAATTGATAAGGATTGAATATTGTCATTATTTTCACCACCAAAAAAGAACACATATATGACCACAAATCGATTAAGAAGCTACAAATACTAACTCAACACTTTATATTGAATGTCAGAACGCAGTCCCCTCCACTATCTCAGTCTGTGCAATGCATGTTGGTATGACCAGAGCCCTGATTCCCAACCTGGGTGTATTTCTGCGTGTCTTGCCCACAAGTGTGTGTGTGTGTGTGTCGGTTAATTTTGCCAGCCTGCCACCGTGTGGTGATGTCGGCTGTTTCCGTGTTTTGTGGTTGTGTTGGCATTAGGAGGGTAGAACACTTAGTCGGAGAGAGGAGGAGGGAGCTGATTTGTTGAGCAGTGCCGAAGTAGAGTTGAAGGAATCTTGGAGCTTGAAGTGAGCTGAGTAGAGCTGAGTTGAGCAGGGTTGCAGGAAGTTGTAGAGCTGGTCGAAGGCCGAAGATGATGTAGTTGAGAAGATTTGCCAGTCCGGACGGTGCCAAGTTGGGGTATGGAGTGTAGTGGGGGTTGGGGTCGGGTCATCGCCACAGTTGAATAACATTGCAAGAACACTTTCATCTTTGGGGATTTTGGTTGTTTTTTCTTTCTTTTTGGAACGCATCTTATTATTTTTCCTTCGCTTTTTTGTCCTTGGGTCTTTTGCTCATTTTGTATTTTCTTTTATAACATATCTTTTTCTTTTTATTCCATTTTGTTGTTGTTTTTTGTGTTTTTTTCCCGATCCTTCTTTTCTCCTTTTTTCATAGTTGTTCGAGTAGGCGTGTGATAGCGAGAAAGTGGTGGATATGTTCGTGTAATACTGAATGGTCGTCGTTGAGAAGAGTAGTGAGGTTTAGTGGGATGTTGTGTGTGGTGCAGTAGTTTGTGATATGTTGTCTTTGGTTGTTGTATTTGGTGCAGTAGATGAGTATGTGTTTAATTGTAAGTGTTCGGTGACATGTTGTGCGTTGTAGTCGTTGGCGTTGTAGGAGGAGGTAAGAATGTGTAAGTGCTGTGTGTCCAGTGCGTAGTCGTGTTAGTGTACGTTCTTTGAATCTGGTGTGTTGGTTGATGGTCTGCCAGTATTCATGTTTGGGGTGTATTTCGTGAAGTTATGTTATTGTTGTGTCCCATGTTTGTTGTATGTGTTTGTTGATGGCCTGGCGTATTGTGGGGTAGTAGTCTGATTGTGAATAGGGGCATTGCGTGGTTTGTTGTAGTGTTGTGGCTATGTTTGCTTCTGTGTCTGCGTGTTCATTACCATGTATGCTTGTGTAGCTTGGGATCCAGAGGAGTAGTGGTCGTTGTTGAATGTTTTTTTTAAATGTATGTGCAGTATTTTGGGGATGAGGGGGTGTTTGAATTTGGTGTAGGGTGTTATGCTTTGTAGTGCTGATTTTGCGTCAGTGGGTATGATATTGTGTTCCATTTTTGTGTTATAGATGGTGGAATAGGCTGAAAAGATTGCGTATAGTTCTGCTATGTATGTGGATGCTGTGTCGTGCAGACGGGCACGCAGGATGACTCGGGGCGGTGCTGTATTGGGGTACAGCACCGCCGCTGCGCCCGTCTGCTGTGTGTGTGTGTGTGTGTGGATTTTGATTCGTCGGTGTATATGATATTATATTTTGCATGTTGTGCTGTTAATTGTAGAAAGAGTTGTTGTATTTCTGCGTCTGTGTATGCGTGTTTCGGTTTGTCGATGAGGAAGTATGTCGGAGGTGCTTGGTGTTTCCACCATGCTGTGGGTGGTGGGAATGGTTTAGATGTGGGGAGTGTGATGTGTACACTATTTGCGTGTTGGTGTAAGCGGCAGCCTATGGTGGTTTTAAGTGGTGTTTTGTTTATGAGTTAGTGTATGCGTTTGGTGCGAATTTTTAGGGCTTGGGTGCATGGGTGTAGATTTGATGAGTTGTGTTTTGTAGTGATATCTGGGTAGTGCTTCTGTGCGTCTGTGTTTTAGTTCTGGTATGTGGTTGTATATGTGAAGAGCGAGATAAGGTGAGGTGATGTGGGCTCCGGTAGCTATTTTTAAGCATTGGTGTTGAAGTGTGTCTATAATTTTGAGATTTTATTTAGGTGCGTTTTCGAAGAGTGGGGATTCGTATTGCATGATTGGCCAAACGATTGTTTTGTATAGGGTCAGTAGTGAATTTCGATCGGATCCCCAGTGTGTGCCGGAAAGTGCTCGTAGCATGTTTATTATTTTTGAGACGCGTTTTTGAATGTTTAGAACGTGGGGCCGAAATGTGAGTCGTGCGTCTAGTGTGATGCCTAGGAATTTTGCTGTGGTTACAAATGGCATGGGTGTGTGGTCTATTTTCAGTGGTTGTAGGTTTGTATGTCGATTGCAGCCGACAATTATGCATTTTGATTTGTGTGGTGCGATGTGTAAATTTAGTAGGGCGAGTTTGTTGTGTAGTTCTGTTAATGCGTTTTGTAGTATTGATAGTGCGTGAGTTGGTATTTCATGTGATGTCCAGAGTACAATGTCGTCTGCGTAAAGTGCAATTTTGGTCGAGAAGTTGTTGGTGATTGTTGAATGATTGAACAAGACTCCTCGATTGTTAATAAAGTAACAAGATTGCATTACAATAGCGCCACCCGTTTATGAGATAACGCCAAAAAAACACACAAAAACGGAGAAGGAGGTGCATTACGCCCCCCCCCCAGCTCGCGTATTGAACAGGCCCATCTTATACATAGATTAATCCTTTAGCATTTTGCCACCCTCCAATAATTTTCATACAAAACCCTTATATATATATATATATATATATGTATATACATACATATATATATATATATATATATATATATATATATATATATATATATATATATATATATATGTATATACATACATATATATATATATATATATATATATATATATATATATATATATATATATATATATATATATATATATATATATATATATATATATATATATATATATATATATATGAATATGTATATATATGTATATATAACGTGCAGTAGGAGAGAGGGAAGAAGCAGATCCCGCGCCTACGAGGTCACGGTAATCCCAGGCAAATTGGGAGACATACTGTCTGCCGTAAACCATTTTGAGAAACTTTTACCTGATTCACTCTGGCTTGACAGGGGGTGTTTAGGCCACGTTATTTGACTCTGACACCTCCTAGATCCGTTGTAGAGTTCGTGTCGACATGACGACAAACACGCGGCAACGACAACAACGAAGCGGAGGCGTCATCACCGTGTACAATCTGCTGGGTATACGGGTCAGCGGTGTTGGTGGGAGTTTCTCTCAGCGATAAGACCACCAATGGAAGTGAAAGTAAGGTGGCGGTGGTGAGGGTGGGAGGTAGTGAGGTGGCTTCCTCAGAAGCGCAGCCAGAATTTTCTTGAAGGGGGCCCGACTATAAAATGGCATGAAACGGAGACCGCGTTCGGAGCGCTTCGCCTGCCGATACATGGCTACACACATGGCATGCCGATACATGCCGATTACAAGACCGTGCCCTCAGTCAGTGACAATTTCCCATTGTCTAAGCATTGCACGGGGGTGGGGAGGTGAAGGTGGAGTCTGATTGGCTCGGATCAGGGGCGGATACAGGGAGAGACTGGAATTGGAAGCATGTCCAGCCCCACGCCATGGAAGGTGGCGTCCCTCGGGCAGGGAAAAGATATCTTCGAGAAGGTTGAAGTCCATCCTTCCCCTCGTTTGGCTAAGCTTTTTTCAGCCATAGACGCCACTCGGAGAGGACTCGGAGAGCCCCTTGAAAGAAAAAGGCACCGCTACATTGCGCTCGAGTGCACCCCTCCCTTCACTCAGATGATTTTCAGCCAAAGGCACCACTCCAGGTACTTTCACCGTGGCGCACCTCCAGACAAGTGTCCCCATGACAATTTCTGGATCCGCCCCTGATTCGGATAGTAGCTTCGGAGCCGTCGTCAATGGGCAAAGACGAATTCAGCAGAAGAGGTCCGGCTTGGAAAACATGGGACCATTCAATAACTTCGTAGTACGTCGATGCTTCTTCCTTGGAAGGTACGAGAGCGGAGCCGCAGCCAAAGGGGGCCGGGGCTCGCCCCCAATTTTTTTTTAAATGGCAAGTGGCATACATTTTTATCTAAGCAAATATTTTTTGGGCGTTTCGCGGTCTGAAAGCATTCTCGAAGGAATGCATTTTCGGGGTTCAGGCCCCATTATGGAAATCCTGGCCGTGCCACTGCATGCGCTTGGAAGTTATTTTGCTTTCAGGTCATGCTGCATTTGGTGGAAACCACGCTCGCACGGGGACCCAAAAGTGCAGCCACGGAGCTGGGACATTATAAAAGAATTAGCTATCCCATATGGTTATTTTTCACCTTCCATTGCAATCGGTCTAGCACTTTCCCTTGTATCGTCTAACATTTGCTCTTTCTCTTTAACCCGCCCTGGGCGCGCTCCTGCGGGGATCCAAAGTAACGAGACCGAATCCGTGCTCTAGACTACTCCCTTAATGAGGTTCTGGATTCGCGCATGCTTATGTGATCTTTGACTACCATTCCATCTGCAAACCCTGACTTAATTGTTGCAGACATACAAGCTGGACAAAAAATACACAAAAAAGCTAAGCGAGCAATGTTTCCGAAATAGAGCCGTCGAAATACTGTCACTATTTGAAGCAGAGGTAGGGATGCATCCCCAAAAACACTTTCCTTTGATGATGTGCGCTGCATTTCACATACAATTTCGAGACCATGCAACTTGGAGTTTGTGTGAGGAATATGACCTGCTAGGACAAGTAAAACATGTGTCGTGCATACCCATTTCCCCAATATTATTGTCGGCTCAGCTGACGTTAACAGCTGATTTGCAGAAAGACGCCCAACCTTGAGCGGAAGGAGCGCCGTATTTGAGTCTGCGTTCGGCTGCTATGTTGTCTTCTGATCGGCTGGCGGGTGGTCTCACCCTCTTCTTATTCTTTCTCTAGAAATTGACAATTTGTCTCTCTGTGCTTGGCTTTCTACTCTTCGTATCTCTTGTTCGATATTTGGTAAGCAAAGTTTCAGTTAACGACTGGCAGGCTACTCGTAAAAATGGTGAATGTTGATGTTGGATATGTGGGTCGGTTAGCTTCATTGGCTGGCTAATTTGTCTGAATTTAGGGATGTGGGAGGGGTGCACCAGGCAGTTTTTTGGGTTCATTCTTTCCATTCAAAGCTATAGGGTTAGTTTTAAGTTTTCAGAAACTGTACCCTGGTGCCTACCTCCCATTCTGCTGACTATGTTTACAATTACCAAAAACACAGCTTGTAAATATTTCCAAACCATGTTTACATGCATTGTTTACCTGTAATTTGATCCAGAGTTGAAATGAGCTGCCTCATTCTCAGTTCCTATGTCAATCATTGCTACACGTTGCATATTGTAACAAAAGTAGTTTTGCCCTTGCTAGGTGACACTGTACAATGTGACACTGACACTGACCTGCATTGGGGACATTGTAATGTACCTCAGATAGTCTTATTTTGTGATGTAATTATTTTATTACTGTGAACATTATAGGTAAATATATCATGGAGATCAATTTATTGTTCACACGAACAACCTGATAAGACATGTTAGTGTATAATGAGCAGCAATTTTGATGGTAATTATTACCTTGTTGGCTCTACCAATGCAAATTTACCTCTTTTTAAAACTAAAAAAATGGAAATATTCATAGTAATTGACATATAGATGCAATGTTTTCTATGATAAATACAATTTGCTCTGCATGGTCATGGTAGCTGATGCACTCACAAACCTAAATAAATAACTAACAAAAGGGATTATGTTCAAAGTGTGAAAACATAAATATGATGACTTGATAAATGGTATGCTGAGAATTGAGAACCCATTGCTTACAATATGTGGATAGTTGGCTTCACTATGGATCAGCTGATTTGTGCCAGATCAGCTGAGTTGAGTATTTGGTCACTGTATGATCAGCTTCCTGCATTGTTTGATCAAATGACACCAGTATAAGACCAGCTCAGCTTAATATTTCATCAGTTTGATTTGATGTCTGGCTAGGTGATCCAGCTTAAGGTCAGCTCATGAAAGCAGCTGCCATTGACCTTCTTGGGGTTATTCCAATGTCATGTGTGAAACTTATCCCAATTACCCACCTGCTCTCCCTTGAAACAACTCTTGGTATCCACTGCACCTTCATCTTCGTATGCTTTCATATCCCATCTAGCTGGAAGTTCTGAATTGTTTCTTCCTGGCTGAAAACACCTGACCTGGAGTATTTGGCCAAATTATTAAAATGCCTAATCAGCTTTCACCATTTTTGAGCATGTGATTCATCACCTGGTTGGATGGCTTCAGTGCCAGTCAGCTGACTTTTAGACAGGTCAGCTGACTAGTCTTGATGAGCTGGTCTCCACTAAATCAGCTGATTTGTGCACCTGAACAGCTGACCTCAGAACTGGTGAGCTGGATTCAGCATCACCAAGCTTCATGGACCTGATATTTGACCTTGGTCATGGTCAGCTGCCCCATGTTCCCCAATCCTGTTCTTGCCTAATCAACTGAATTGCTGAGATGATCTATGTATGGTCAGTTTGTATGTATGGTCAGTCAGTCCCTTCAATGTTTCATCAGCAAACTTAGTTTAAAATCAGCTGACTTCAATGCCACATTAGTTAACCAGGAATGAAAATAAGCTGGCAAGGCACCTTAGATCAGTTGACTGACTAATGTCAGCTTACTGGCTTGGAGTGCTCATAGGATCTGAGGTTAGTTTACTTCAGTTCTGGCAAGCTGATGTCATTGCCAGTGTGGTTGAGCACAGGTCTTCAGTGTTCATTCAGGCCAGAAGAAAATGAGTTGGATGAATCACATATATGACAAGTGGCATACCTATTTGACCAAGACTCACCCACATCACCTCAGACCTACCCACATGATCTCAGACTAACCCATGTGACCTCAGACCCATCCACATAATGTCAGACCCATCTCCCTTACATCAGACTTACCAACATTAGCTGAAGCCCACTTACATTACCTCAGACTCACCTGCCTCACCTCACTCACCTGCCTTACCTCAGACTCACCTGTCTTACCTCAGACTCACCTGCCTTACCTCAGACCTGCATTCATCATGTCAGACTTACCTACCATGCTTCAAACACACCCACACTACCTCAGACCAACCTATCTTACTTCAGACACACCCACATTTCTTCAGCCATGCCTTCAACTCAGGCATACCCCATGGTCTTGGATTGACTCCCATGTTCTTACAATAGCCTACACAACCTCACACCATTCCACATACTCACAGTCCCACTCATCTGATTTGTTGCAGACCCAGAAGCAGTTTTAAAATAATCGTTTTCATTGGGGGTGAAATGCCGAAGCAACTACAGTAGAATGTTGATATTTGTCATCAAATTAATGTTGTGACTTGTGTGAAGTACTTTTTACATCCTTCAGACTCAATTTTTTAGCAACTATTGTACTATTGCTTTATATTTTTTAGATACCTGCTTTGGGAATACCAAATGTTGGGATACTGATAATAATACATATACCATAACTGGTATTGTGTAACAGACCACATCATAGGCAATCCCTTTACCTGGAATTGCATTGCCAGATGTTCATGTATATCATAATCCTTTAACAGTATGTGTATGACACTTGGTGATATATGGATGGAAACGAGGCTTGGTTCAATAATCACAATGTTGATACTTCTTTGGGAAGGATGTTCATTCAGTGTTGTTCATGAAGTGGTCTGTTCATGAAAAGAAATAGCACTGCATGGAAATACAACAGACCTGACACCTTGCAATGTGAAATGTGTCCTGCTATTTGAATCTTGTGTCTAATATCACCAATATTTTTTCTCAATTTAAGGCACAATTAAAATTTTACACATTTATATATATATATATATGTATATATATATATATATATATATATATATATATATATATATATATATATATATATATGTATATATATATACATATGCATATGCATATATATATATACATATGCATATCCATATACATATAGATATACATATACATATATATATATATATATATATATATATATATATATATATATATATATATATATATATATATATATATATATATATATATATATATATATATATATATATATATATATATATATATATATATATATATATGTATATATCCTAAGTTCTGATTTTGATTACTATATTCCTCAAGATTTGGATGCTATCTCATTTAGAATCATATTTACATCCTTGCCTCGACCCCTAAGATCACGAATCTGGATACACTGAACCATAGTCATACAGGCGCCTACTTTAAGTGGCACCACACAACTGAGAAGCGATTTCGTGCACAACCTTTTTGTCAGTACATAGGCCTTTAACTATGCCCAAAGACGAAAGATGCCGCTCCAGAGGAAGGCCCGTCACCGACCACCAGCCGTGGCGTTTTGCCACACTGTGTGACGGCCCGCTCCGCCGGCAGGCCCATCACCGACCGCCAGCCGTGAGCAATGTCCGGACCGCTGCGACGCCGCCTGGACCTGTGTGTCGGCCGCGGCCTGGCGCCCATGTCGCGCTCCGCCGACCCGATGCTGCCGTCACCCGTCACCGACCTGGCCAACAACTTGAGCGCCGCCACCATCGGCGCCTCGCCGCAGCGGCGCGTCTCGTTCGGTACGGCCACTGAGCCGCCCTGTCTGGCCGGCCGGCCGGCTGCCGAGCCGCGCCGAGCTCACCCGGCAGGTCCCTGAACAGCTCCGCTCACTGGGCCGATCCCCGAGGAGCTCCGCTCACCCGGCCTGTCCCCGAACAGCTCCGCTCACTAGGCCGATCCCCGAGGAGCTCCGCTCACCCGGCCTGTCCCCGAACAGCTCCGCTCACCAGGCTGGTGCCTGAGGAGCTCCGCTCACTGGGCCGATCCCCGAGGAGCTCCGCTCACCCGGCCTGTCCCTGAACAGCTCCGCTCACTGGGCCTGTCCCTGAACAGCTCCGCTCACTGGGCCGATCCCCGAGGGACTCCGCTCATCCGGCCTGTCCCTGAACAGCTCCGCTCACCAGGCTGGTGCCTGAGGAGCTCTGCTCACTCGGCAGGTCCCTGAGGCGCTCCCTGTTCACCCTGCCGGTCCCTGAGGCGCTCCGCTGATACTGTCAGTCCCTGAGTTCTGCTCGCCCTGCCGGTCCTGAGGAGGCGCCCTGCTCGCCCTGCCGGTCGAGGAGGCGCCGCTCGCCCTGCCGGTCCTGAGGAGGCGCCCTGCTCGCCCTGCCGGTTCAGAGAGCGGCCTGATCACCCTGCGGTTCAGGGAGCGGTCTGCTCACCCTGCCGATTCCTGAGGAGCTGCGCTGAATCCTCCACATTCGGCCAATTTCAAGAGTGGTTGTCGATTGCTGACGGCAAAATGATGTGAAAGAAAATTGGTTTGGGAAGTGAGCACTGGCCCGGATGTTTCCTGTTCTCCAGTGTTTTTTGTTTTAATGATTTTATATACATACTGGTGTCTGCGTTATGTGGCATTATTATCAATGGTCATTTCATTTTTATTCGTGAAATATGTAAGGAACGGAATATTGTAGGAAAGAACGGTTAAAGTCACAAAATAAATATGGATGCAAGCGATTGTAGCTGATTTGACGATGAAGCATTTATAAAGCTTCAGCATGGATTGAGCAGTTGTACTTGTTATGGTACATATGTCTAATGTCTTTCAGTCAGATTTTGCTCGGCATTGGGCCTCGCCTAATAGGAGCTTGATGCTGACTGCTATCTTTGCGCCCAGCTTAAATAACTGATCAGCACAGAACAAGAACCTTCTTTGGCTGAATCACATCGCATCCTCATGGTCTCGTATAACAAGGCCCTCCTGTTAGCTTTTTCACATGGCTGACGAGTCATGACTGGGCGCAAAATGACCTTTGCAATCGACGCGCCCCTAAACTCCAATCCACCACCACCACCACGAGTCATGACCTTTTCAGATCCACAGCTCGGTCCCGGCGTTCGTTGACAGCTTTTCGTCGTGGTGTGTTGCTAACATCGCATATGTACCGGTCGTTGCCTTGTGGCTCCGCTATCGCTAGCCTTGATGCCATTGTTTATTTTGAAGTGGCATCGTGTAGTCTGCCGCCGTGTTATGATGGCGGGCCTGGCTTCTGGGGTGGACGTCATGCGGTCACGCGGCCGGTGGACCGCTACACAAATGTGGACCGCTACACACATGTGGACCGCTACACACATGTGGACCGCTACACAAATGTGGTCTATGGGCGCTGTATGACCAACGCAGTCGATGCGTCCATAAGCCCAAATAACCAACCAACCACAAATGTGGTCTGCTGCACAAATATGGACCGCTACACACATGTGGACAGCTACACATGTGGACCGCTACACACATGTGGACCGCTATGCTCATGTGGACCGCTACATACATGTGGAACGCTACACACGTGTGGACCGCTATGCTCATGTAGACCGCTACACACATGTGGAACGTTATGCTCATGTAGACCGCTATGCTCATGTGGACCGCTATGCTCATGTGAACCGGTACACATGTGGAACGCTACACACATGTGGACCGCTATGCTCGTGTGGACCGCCATACTCATGTGGAACGCTATGCTCATGTGGACCGTTACGCACATGTGGAACGCCTCAATCATGTGGACCGCTATGCTCATGTGAACCGCTACACACATGTGGAATGCTACACACATGTGAACTGCTACACATGTGGACTGTTACAAATGTTGACTGCTACACACATGAGGACCACTACACATGTGGACCGCTACACAAATGTAAACCGCTTCACGCATGTGGAACGCTACACACGTGTCGATCGCTACACATGTGGACTACTACTCACATGTGGACTGCTACACAAATATAGACTGCTACACAAATGTGGACCGCTACACACATGTGGACGACTGCACACATGTGGAATACTACTCGCATGTGGATCGCTACGCAAATGTGGACCGCCACACACATGTGGACCACTACACACATGTGGGCTGCTACACACATGTGGACCGCTACACACATGTGGGCCGCTACACACATGTGGACCGCCACACACATGTGGACCACTACATACATGTGGGCTGCTACACACATGTAGACCGCTACACACATGTGGGCCGCTACACACATGTGGACTGTACATTTGTCCAACCAGCATCGGGAGTCTCGACCGCCCAATAACTTGTCAGAATTGATGTCGAATACCATACCATATAAGGAGGAAGCAATTCAGGTGTGGAAGTGAATTATAATTCAGCACCGCGTACAAAAAGACGAATTTGTTGCAAAATTCAACCTTACTTCATGGAATGAAGTAAAGTACAGGCGGAATAGTCTTCCCATGAAAACACGAGACCTTTTTTTAGAGGAGTCGACCGTTGTTAAGAAATATATTTAATCCAGTGTTTCGCTGACAACGATACGAGTCGTCGCACAGTCGGACAGCAGGCAAGCACATATTTCAATCATTACTCCAAGATTGTCCTATTTATAATTAACAATTAACGATACAATTAATTTATAGAAACAACTGTCCTTTTGGTTGTGATGCATTCGTTCCTCGGTATACTGTGGTTAACTTCACTGCTGTGCCACCTATGTTGTTCGTCCCCACGCTTATCTCATCACGAAAAAATATAGACAAAAGGCGGAACCCCATCCCTGGGCCCCATTTCAAATTCGTGCTTCCACATTTATATGCATTTATGAGCTGTCAATTTCCATAAAATATTTTCCTGTGCCAAATTAACCAACAAAGAAGTCCGTTCCTTTAAATTGTATGGTTCGGGATGGCTTTCTTATATTGTCTGTTCAATTGAACGTATATATCTCAATGTTCCTGAAATCAGCGTTCAAGCATAATTTGTTCCGTGGTCATTTCTACCCAAAATATTTCATCTGGATTCGTCTGATTCATGCCATCAGTAATGCCGTAAGGTATTACTGACATGTCTATGTCAATTTGGTCTAAATGGGCATGAAATCGGTACCTCTGTGCGGGCGAAGATGTCTTGATTTGTGGCCATGTCGCGGCAGGCTGTTGGTCGTTAGGTGTGCTGCTGCACTGCGGGCCGACACTGAGACGGACTGTGCTTGTCGACAGGCTCTTCAGACGAGGCGGACACACCCACCACATCGGCGGTGCTGGGAAACCGACCGCGTTCCCGCAGGTCAGTTCCGGCCGGCCGCTGCCGCAGGCGCCGCTGTGCCACACTGGCTGCTCGGCTGCCCCTGGCTGTCGCCGCGCCCTGGGGTACTCGCTGCTCGGCTGCCCCTGACTGTCGCCGCGCCCTGGGGTACTCGCTGCTCGGCTGCCCCTGACTGTCGCCGCGCCCTGGGGTACTCGCTGCTCGGCTGCCCCTGACTGTCGCCGCGCCCTGGGGTACTCGCTGCTCGGCTGCCCCTGACTGTCGCCGCGCCCTGGGGTACTCGCTGCTCGGCTGCCCCTGACTGTCGCCGCGCCCTGGGGTACTCGCTGCTCGGCTGCCCCTGACTGTCGCCGCGCCCTGGGGTACTCGCTGCTCGGCTGCCCCTGACTGTCGCCGCGCCCTGGGGTACTCGTTGCTCGGTTGCCCCTGACTGTCGCCGCGCCCTGGGGTACTCGCTGCCCGGCTGCCCCTGACTGTCGCCGCGCCCTGGGGTACGCGCTGCTCGGCTGCCCCTGACTGTCGCCGCGCCCTGGGATATTCGCTGCTCGGCTGCCCCTGATTGTCGCCGCGCCCTGGGGTACTCGCTGCTCGGCTGCCCCTGACTGTCGCCGCGCCCTGGGGTACGCGCTGCTCGGCTGCCCCTGACTGTCGCCGCGCCCTGGGGTACTCGCTGCTCGGCTGCCCCTGATTGTCGCCGCGCCCTGGGGTACTCGCTGCTCGGCTGCCCCTGATTGTCGCCGCGCCCTGGGGTACTCGCTGCTCGGCTGCCCCTGATTGTCGCCGCGCCCTGGGGTACTCGCTGCTCGGCTGCCCCCGCCTGACTGTCGCCGCGCCCTGGGGTACTCGCTGCTCGGCTGCCCCTGACTGTCGCCGCGCCCTGGGGTACTCGCTGCTCGGCTGCCCCTGACTGTCGCCGCGCCTTGGGGTACGCGCTGCTCGGCTGCCCCTGACTGTCGCCGCGCCCTGGGGTACTCGCTGCTCGGCTGCCCCTGATTGTCGCCGCGCCCTGGGGTACTCGCTGCTCGGCTGCCCCTGACTGTCGCCGCGCCCTGGGGTACTCGCTGCTCGGCTGCCCCTGACTGTCGCCGCGCCCTGGGGTACGCGCTGCTCGGCTGCCCCTGATTGTCGCCGCGCCCTGGGGTACGCGCTGCTCGGCTGCCCCTGCGACTGTCGCCGCGCCCTGGGGTACGCGCTGCTCGGCTGCCCCTGATTGTCGCCGCGCCCTGGGGTACGCGCTGCTCGGCTGCCCCGACTGTCGCCGCGCCCTGGGGTACTCGCTGCTCGGCTGCCCCTGACTGTCGCCGCGCCCTGGGGTACTCGCTGCTCGGCTGCCCCTGACTGTCGCCGCGCCCTGGGGTACTCGCTGCCCGGCTGCCCCTGACTGTCGCCGCGCCCTGGGGTACTCGCTGCTCGGCTGCCCCTGATTGTCGCCGCGCCCTGGGGTACTCGCTGCTCGGCTGCCCCTGACTGTCGCCGCGCCCTGGGGTACTCGCTGCTCGGCTGCCCCTGACTGTCGCCGCGCCCTGGGGTACGCGCTGCTCGGCTGCCCCTGACTGTCGCCGCGCCCTGGGGTACTCGCTGCTCGGCTGCCCCTGACTGTCGCCGCGCCCTGGGGTACTCGCTGCTCGGCTGCCCCTGACTGTCGCCGCGCCCTGGGGTACTCGCTGCTCGGCTGCCCCTGATTGTCGCCGCGCCCTGGGGTACGCGCTGCTCGGCTGCCCCTGACTGTCGCCGCGCCCTGGGGTACTCGCTGCGGGTGCCGTTGCACCCGCAGACCTCAGGCGCCGTCTCCCTCGGGCGCCGGAGTGCCGCCGCACTATTCGGACACAGGCGCTCGTGTGTACGCTTCATTACGCCGCCAACTGCTACAGACGGAGGTTGTTCGGGAAAAGGCTGCCATGGACATATTTATCTGCTTCTCCTGCCCGAGACAGAGGCTACTCTGGCTACCTTGCCAGAGACAGAGGCTACTTTGGCTACCATGCCGGATACAGGCTCTTATGGTGACCCTGCCGGGGACAGGCTACTTGGGCTACCCTGTCGGATGCAAAGGGTACTCTGGCTACCCTGCGCGAGACGGGGTGCTCTGGCTACCTTGCTGGAGACGTGCTCCTATAGTGACCCTGCCGGAGACAGGCTACTCGGGCTACCCTGTGGGATGCAGAGGCTACTCTGGCTACTCTGCCGGAGACAAGAGGCTACTCTTTCTACCCTCTCGGATGCAAAGGCTACTCTGTCTACCCCATCGGAGACAGGCCACTGGACAGTGACATGGTGATTATTGACGGTGGCGACGGTCTCGTCCTGTGACGTCACACTGTGCACGGTGTGCAGAGCCGAGCGGACACCGACACGCACCACTCACTGGCGGGCTGACGGCCCGTTCACGGGCGGCCGTTCCCGTACCACGACACGGCAGGTGTGCGGTGCTCTCGTGGTGCGGCTGGCGGCGTCACGAGGCCCGTCAGCGCTGCACGCAGGCACAGTGTGGTGGCGTGACGCTGCTCATGGCTTGTTGGCATGGCTCGGTGGAGTTTGCTCGGTGATCTGCACGCGAAGTACACAGGCTACACTACGCACAATACATCAGTGAATTTCGACTAGTCTTGATTTGATGGTATTGCTAATTTCAAGTGGCGATGCTTTTATATTATGTTTTTGCCTTGTTCTGGTCAGAATGTTGGCGCTCAAGGAAAAGCAAAAAAAAAGTGGGTCCAAGGCAAAATAACCATCATGAAACATGCTTGACGTTCTTCATGTAACTTACAATGCGTTTACTTCCACGTTTTCTTCAATACGTCATATTCAGCACAATGGCAAATATTTGATGTTCCGTCTCCCCTTCTAAGCTGGGCTAGGGGACGAGTAGTCTAGGGGTAAGTTGCCCGTCTCACAATCGAAGATTGTGGGTTCGAGTCTCACCTGTCGCTACTCTTCGCCCGCGACCAATCGGCGTGAGAGATTGGCGACGCTACATGACTTAACGGTCGACGTGTTGTAAAACCAATAACCATCACCATCTAAGCTGTGTATTTGTTGTTCATTCCACACGGATATGATGTCGGTACTTTGGTATCCGTGTACATCGCTGTGACACCCAAACATAATTTCAACAGATACAGGATCAATCATCAATGGAAACCAGCAGCGACAACAAATACCATTTCAGATTCTTTCGGAAACGAATTTTCGCTTTTGGAAAGCGCCCTAAAGACCACAATATTGCGGGTTCGAAACACACGAACCGCTCATTGTTTCGGCCACCTGGGTACCGACCAGTCATGTCGTGGCCGTCTCGAACCATTAATATGGGCGACTCCAGACAAGAGGTGGTAAATGTAAGGACCCAAAGTACAATCAGAAAGCCCGGTCAGGACCGGTGGGCTTTTGGGTACATACCGGTCTTTGAACTGGTGTGCAGTATTTTTTATTATAAAAAGTATCTTCAATACTCTAGTCTTCAATCACCATATCTCGTCTTCTACTACCCGTATTCCATAGTTAAATTATCTGCCCCACAACTGCTGGCACGCTGCTTTAGTCTTCATACTACATTTCTTGATATTAAGAAAACTGGGTGTTAGCTGTAAGCAACATAACCCCCCCCCGAAGAGTGTGCTGTTTTCACCAACGTAGTGAGCCGTGGTCAGGCCTGGTCACAGAACATGTCTCTATCGATATACTTAGAAGCCCAAAAAGAACTAAGGTGGCCGTGCCACACCGGTGGGACTGGCCATCAGTCGTGGCCATGCGCGTGCAGAACACCAGCTCAGTTACTACTCGGGGGCTTGCAGCCATGCAGACCGCAACCTTCCTCGGGAGCTTCCCTTGGGCCTTAGTCTCACTTCGTCTGGGACATCATCGCCAGGCCCAGTGTAGAATCCCACGTTGTCCAGCATCTCGCTCCCAGTATAGGTGAAGCAAGCTTCGTCGTCCATTGCGACCTTGTGTTCATCCCCAGCCAACGTGGGTCTGCGAGAGAGGTTGCAAATACTGGTGTTCTGTGACCTCTTTTGCCTGTTTGTCACCTGCGGTGCCCGTTGTCTTTTCTTCTACTTGGGACTAACTTCTTTAGAACTTTGAAGGCAAAAGTTTGGCTACACCCGAATCTTCTGGAAGGGATCCGCTGGGACACTCACCTTCTGCTTACCGGCCTTCACCAGCATCCTCTATCGTACTTCCGTTATTTTTGCAGCAGGTTTTCCTTTCCGCTTGTGCTTAGCAGCTTTCCTTTCTTCCACACGCTTTCTTGCATCGTAAGCAGTGCTTCTTGAGACCCACATTATCATAATATGGTTTTTAATGTGCGACCGACTGGTCCGGCTTGTATAAAATCGGATATCAGCTTGCGAACTTGCGGACGTGATACGCCGCCATTTTGCACAATGACATCCAATACACAATCCCTAACACAACCACAATAAGCACGTGCATAGATCCATAAATTCCCTCTGACATTATATCGGATTTCCCTTCCTACTCTGTTTCTGGCTTGAGATATACATATTTATATATTAAAAAACGTCCGGATCACAAGCAATCACCCGCCAGTTACTTACTTTTAATTAGTCCTATCACCATTCACGGTTCATTTATAGGCTTGGGCTACCTGAAAAAGAACAATCTTCGATCTTATTCTTGTTTTTTATCCTATTTAATGCAGCAGACCAATAGCGCGAACGTGCCCGTAATTTGTTTTATACTCAGCATGTTAGCGATTAGCCCTGATGTACTTTATGTAAGTGTGTTTAACACATTACTCTGAAAATGTGTTATCGATATAAGATTTAGTGATTGAAAACTTTTCATGTTCGGGTCGGCCCTCTTTTCACAGACCACTTCTTTCTGATGGACATTCTGACGCCTGAACGTTCTGACCCGGTGCCACCCTAAATCCTTCCAGGAGATGTCATTAGTGCGCTACTAATGGCCAAGCTAATAATAACCGCATTCCAAGCTTCCATCTTGATATGTGACGTCCATCAGTACGTGACACTATGGATGAAGGAGCAGGAAAGATACTTCCACAACTTTGAACATAGCCTGCCAAAATTATGCTTACGAAAATGTAGATGAACTTGCATCGTACCTTATTTCAATTCATGCATAGACAACCGTGTCTCACATCGAACCTACCCACACATCTTTACTCCCCATACATAATTGCAGTACTTCACCAGCTGATTGCCGCATTCTTGCTATAGTTTGCCTCCTTTTGAGCCGTCGTTGTTCAATGATGGCAATGTGTTTCTTGTGGTGGGCACGTGGAGTGTCCGTTGGCTTTAATTTCAATAACTGGTGCTTTTTCGAGTTCCTTGCTGTACATAGTAATCATTAATGATTACCTAATGCATTGGTTCAGCCAGGCAACTCACAGTCACAACGAAAAAAGTGTTAGTATCAGTACCGGCTGAGGACGAGCGCGATGCAGCGAACGACAGTACGGCAGACCATTTATAGTGCTTTTGTAGTAGATTATCATGACGTTTGAAGGCTGAATAATACTACAGTTTGAATGTCTGAATGTGGTAGTGGTATGGTAGTATTATTCGATACATGGCGCAGCACTTTACACATTATTGAATACTGAATGAATCAAAGCTTGGTAGGCTTGATTTTGCTGCTTCCTTAAATGGAAGATGGTAAGTAATGGGTATTAACTTTCTTGTTTTAATAATTGTTTTGTAACCATCATGTTGTTGCTATCATTACCTGTCAATGTGGAAAGATAGTAGTCATAAGATGTTTGTGTTCAATTCGTGTTCTGGCAGTGGATGAGGTTTTCCAATGTGATGCTAACTACCTATATGACCTTAATTTAGTAGAAAAAGACCGATGGTACTCTTTTATGTGCACAAAAACTGTTTTGCAAAGTCTTCTCACCCGGCTTCGGTTTATTTTGACGGAGCCCTAGCCGGGCTTGTCCTATCAGACCGGCCAAAGCCCGTGCTTCGGTCTCATCAGACCGTCCCGAACCCGGACTTGTCCCATCAGACCGGCCCGAACCCGTGCTTCGGCTCTTACATTTGTGTATTTGTCACTTCTATCCCAGACCCGTGGTCCGTCGGCAGACAACCGAACAGAGCCTCCAATAGCGCTCCGGTCCAGCTCTGGACCGGAGCCCCAGCAGCTCTCCGCTCCAGCTCTGGACCTGAGCTGCGGCAGCTCTCCGGTCGGACGGAGATGAGCGCCGCTCCGAGCCGCTCTGGTGTGACGGCTGCGACTCTGATGACGCACGACGATCGGGTGGGAGTGGACGACAGTCTGTCCAATTTGTCGCGTGCACGGGCGGCGGCAGTGGTGCCGCCCAGCACGCGCTGAAGCCGCGGGCGCCGCTCCAAATACGGGGTTGGAGTGGGGGTGGGGATGAAGTGATGGTGCTCGTCCTCGCTGCCTGAATCCTCCCGATTTATGTCGGCTGATGCGAGATGAACGGATAGCGCGGCGTGCGTTGTCCAGCACGAGAGAGTGCGTGCCACTAGCAATGACGACCTGACGACGCCCCTGTGTAATAACCGTCGATAATGCGCGGTGGCCCGGTCCGAACACCTGGCACCGTAATGGCAGCACATCGCACCGGCTCTGCAGCCGCTGGCAGTCCGACCAACACGCATGCAGGAGGGGCACTGGCACCGCAGAGACGGACCGATAACGCAAAGGAGGGGGGGGCTGGCATAGGAGGGATGGACTGACCCAGGACACACGAACTGACACAAGAGAGTACGGACTGACACCGGCAGGACAGACTGACACCGGCAGGACAGACTGACACCGGCGGGATGGACTGACACCGGCGGGATGGACTGACACCGGCAGGACAGACTGACACCGGCGGGATGGACTGACACCGGCGGGATGGACTGACACCGGCAGGACAGACTGACACCGGCGGGATGGACTGACACCGGCAGGATGGACTGACACCGGCAGGACAGACTGACACCGGCGGGATGGACTGATACAACAGGGTATACACCGACCCATGAGGGTGCGGAGCGAGACTGGAGGGTACGAACTGGTACAGGAAGATACGGCCCGGACCCATGAGGGTGCGGAGCGAGACTGGAGGGTACGAACTGGTACAGGAAGATACGGGCCGACACAGGAGGGCACGGAGTGAGACATGAGGGCACGGACCGACACAGGAGGGCACGGATCGACACAGGAGGGCACGGGCCGACACAGGAGGGCACGGACCGACACAGGAGTGTACGGACAGATAGGAGGATACGGACCGACAGGAGGGTACGAACCGACACAGGGGAGTACGGATCGACACGGGAGGGTACGGACCGACGCAATTAGGATAATGACTGATAGCTGACTGAGGAAATCCTGTATTGTTGCATCGATATGTTATCCGTTCCAAACTCGATTATGCATCATTTATGCACGGCAGTGCGAGGCGGTCCGTGAAGTGGAAGCTCGCCGCTGTACACCACACAGCGTTGCGGATCGCCACAGGGGTCTTTCGGACGGCACCAACTGCAAGCCTTTTGGCAAAGGTCCATTAGCCATTGTTGGCAAACGGATGCGATAAACTTGGATTCCGGTATGCAATAAAGCTGAGGAAGTTAGGGTGAGGTGATGGTTGGTGTGTTATATTCGGTGCTGGGTACGGTCTTCTCGTTCTGGTTTGGGTGAGGTGATGGCTGTCGAAGTGTGGTATTCGATACATTTCTTTGCTTTCAGTTTTCGAGCTCGGCTGGTTGAGGTCCACATTTCTGATCGATACAATTGTTTGATCGAACAAGGATTTCCGAACTTCCGGAGCTTTGGACTTTTGTAAGTTTTGTTATGTTTATGGTTGTGATTATAGATAACACGTTCGGTGGGCCAGGTTTGTAGGACATCACGCGATCTTGTGTAAACAAAGACATGTTTCGTGGCATACAAATGATCGCCATATGTGTTCAGGTGAGTATAATGCGGTGAACTGCTACGCGAAGCTGGACTATGTGTTCTCCCTCCTGGAATGCTGCCGCCGCTCTGCCACGGTGTGTTGGCGTCACCATCTTCATGACAACTCCAGCATTTTGATGATTTCGCTACGCCAACTTGTTTCTTGATCCTCGCCCCCCCCCCCACGGCGACGATAGTCGATGACCGTCGAGTCGGTTTCGACCGGGCCGTGTGCCGACACTATCAGCATCATCGTCGACCTTGCCCGGTCACAGAGTCTACAAATAGCCGCCATCGCCGGGCGCTCGACCGCCATCGGACACTCGGCCACCATCAGACACTCGGCCACCCGGACCTCGTCCGAGCCGCCGACGCGCTCCTCGGCCGCCGGGTGTGGTGATTCCGCGCGCGCTGCGCGGCCGTTACGGGCGGCCGTCACGGGCGGCCGTCGCTGACCTCTCTCAACTGGCACGCCGGCGCCCGCCGTCGTCACAATAGACGCGTTCGCTGCCGCCGCCGCGGCCGATGGACCACCTGGACGAACCGCGCGACCTTGTGGCGGGATCGTTATAAATGGCGCCAACTACAAACCATCTGTAAAACTGATGAGTGCGGTCGGCGCGGAAGGCCGCCGCAGCGCGCCGAGTGTATGTGGTGGTGATTGAGTCACGAGCCGTGAGACTCCACAGCCACGACGTGCGGCTCTTGGGGGTCGATGAACACGTGGAATGTCTGCTCGTACATTCGACTACTGGTCTGCTCGCAAGGGTGCGGGTGGGATGTGCAAAAGGCTTTGCGAAGGGGGAGGGGGACATACAGGGAGGCGCCATGCGAAGGGCACCGACAACCGATTGTTTCTGTCGTTCTACTGCCTCATGAGAGCTCAGTGTGATCACAGTGAGCCTAATCGCAATAGTCATGATAATGATATCGTCGCGGCCTCTTTCGTTCATATGTTGTTCGAGGAGGGGGGGGGGGGGGTCATAAAGTTAGAAAGCGTGGCCTGAGTAGTCTAGAGGTAGGATGCTCGTCTCCCAGCCGGGAGGTTGTGGCTTGAAGTCCCACGTGTTGTTGCTGTTTGCCCGGCAGTGACCAATCGGCAAGGAAGGTTGGCGACGTTGTGTGACCAAACCAATCCAGTCGTATATAATAGCCAACCAACCAAAGTTCAATCGTGCGGGCCAAACCCTGCAAATGGACCAAACCAATGCCAATGCAAAGGCATACGAATAGATCGCCGATAATCTCAAGGAGCTTCCGGCCGCCCATTGTAAGTGCCCTCTCTCAGCCGGTTATATTTCTGTCATGATAGTCATCTAGTGCAGTGCTCCTTTTCAGCGGATTTCGCAATCCACTCATAGGGTATAGCCATGCTATCAACTCCCACAAAGTATATAATTTAACATCATCATACTTGGCTGATCCTTCACTCCCCTTTGAGAGCGTGAGATTCCACCGCCCCCTCCCCTCCCCACCCGGCTACGGACCTCTGATCCTGTACTAATTCGAGATCCGTGGCCACAATAAGAAGACCTGCGACTTGTTTCACCACCATAAGAAAACAAAAATGACCTTTCTTTCCTGTGATTTAATCAAGTTCTGTTTGACCACGCATAAAAGATCTGTGCGTGATGAAACATAAATGAGGTAAGTTACGGAAAAAGTACGTCATTATTTTTCTGATGGTGGTGAAAGAGGTCTCTCCTCCCAATTGAGAGTCCGTAGTCACGAAGCCTTTTCCGGATGTTTTCACCAGCCCTCCAGCCCCGGGACCGTCCCCGGGTGCTGATTATCCACCGGCGCACGAGCAGCCGAAATGCCGACCGAGACGCGGACCGAGTGCTGGGCTGCGGCCGCCACCTAACGGGTCCGGTCCACCACACGCTGCGCACCCGACGCGAAGGTCGCCTCCGCCGCGGCCGTTCTCCGCTTCTGATTGAGCGGCGGCGGCGGCCGGGCGACCCCCGCTGTCGCAGCTCCATTGAGCGGGCGGCGGCGACGGGCCGGAAGCTGGCGGCGGGGGCGGCACCGCCGCGACCGTTACGGCGTTATTGTGCGCCTCGCGTCGGCCGGCGCTCGACACAACACCGGATAATCCGCCGCCGCGCCTCCAAACATCTCCCCGACCGCTGTGCTCATATTCAGCGGCCGTGCACTCGTCTCTGGGCCACGTGCACTAATCGCTACGGCTTTCGGCTCATTTCCTGGTCCTTCAGTTATCTCAAGAGCTGCGACTTCTCCCCCCCCCCCCCGGTATCCTCGGAATTCCTCTACACATCGCAAGACTTCTCAGGCATGGTCATCTCACCGCGAAGCTCTTCTAATGACCTCAATAATTATCTGGTCAGCTTTGGATTTACTATGGCTATGTCCATAACCCGTTACAATTTCACTGGAGCCTCTCTTATATTCCAGAACTCAATCCAGCGGGGGCATTGAACCATCTTTGATGTTTCATTGGTGCTATATGACCTGTGCGGTCGATGCGCCCCTGAACCACAATAACTAACGATGTTTCATTGATCCCATTCGGTTGCATATGCGCTCTCTGGGACTGATTCAGCAAAGTCCCGTGCTGTTGCCCATTTTCGAAGCTCCCTGACCATCTCTGGTGCTCTGTATCCGTCTTCAAGTTATCTTAGTATCCCCTGACCCATCTGGAAATCACTACCTTGAATTTGTTTGATTGGATATCCCCGGGGCATTAGCAATCTCTGAACTTTGGTTGCTGTCGTTTGGGGTTCATGTGGCAATCGGTGTGTGGAGCGCATTTGCGTAATGGTGGCTGCTAACCTCACATTAAGCGCACGGACGCTACCAATGAGGCGGAGGCACCTCACTCACCCGCGATCAAGAAACATTATTGGCCCACGCTGCGTGTGAATTCACTGTCCTAAACTATAGCTGTCATTCAAACGACGCCAGAGACGACGTCATTTAGTCACATCGAAACTAATACGCGATATCGGCGCTGTATGACCAACGTAGTTGATGCGCTCCTAAGCCCAAATAACCAACCTACTAATACGCGATAGGGTACGGGTAAATATGCGTTAAGCATCATACGCGCCGTTGCATTTACATGTGGTTCATTGGATGTGGTCCATTGGATGTCGTCCCGTGGATGTAGTTATGTGGAAGTGGTCCATTGGATGTGGTCCATTGATTGTGGTCCATTTGCATGTGGTCCATTGGACGAGTACCAGCTTGTCTTGAAACCCGCGCTGGAGGATGCTGCAGTGCGAGGCGTCATCAGCGACGTTGAACCGCTTGCCCGGCAAGGCCGCCAGATTGGCATAGTGCGGCAAGATGTGCATGGCTGCCAGGTATCTGTCCACCTGTCACACGTCTGCTGGCGGTGTGTCGGCAGACCCGTGTCCGTAGAGCTGGGCTGGTCACTTCAAGCTCTTCGTGAGACTCACACCAAATATGAGTCCAGTGGCCAGTCGATTCACGTAGCCTGGCGCCCGTTAAATTGTGTTCATGGTGCTCGTGGGGAAGAACAGGACAAATGAAATGGTGAAGCTTCTGCAGACATATCGAGGAACGTATGTAGTAAATGCTCAGCCTTCTCGCAGAACCGGTGGGGAAACAGGCGTCTGTTTCGTGGCAGACTCAGATCGTCTCGGAACAGACGGCAGTCTGCGAGCGGTCGGAACAGTCTGAGCAGTCTGAGAAGGCGGATCATTCTGAACTGCCTTAGCAATATGTAGGCTCTGTTCAGTCCGAATACTCGGAGCAGCTTGGCATATTTGCAGAGTATGAATTGTTCGGACAGTTCTGAGCCACGGGATGTAGCGGCCTGCCGCTGTGTTTGTGACCACATCCCCCGCGCAATGTCTCCAGCTCGGGAAATTTTTGCTACTCAATTCATAAAAGGCCGCTTATTTATTCTACACTGCTTATTTATTCGCAGCGACCTGCAGGGTATACGCGACGTGTCGCATCTTTCCCGTCGTCATAACTTCTGCCCTCGGCTGCCACTACAAAGGCGCGCCGGAAATTTACCGTGCTTTTTCGTGGGCATCTGCCCGCGATAGAAATCTGCGCGACCGCGGGCTCCGACGGCGGCATTCCGAGGGTGTCCTTGATTTGGGGTGCGCTGGCGCAGCCCGTTGGCCGGGGCCATTTACCCTGTGTGTGGGCCCACAATGCGGGACGGCAGCGGCGGCAGCGGCGGCGGCGGCGGGGCCGTCTGCCCGGCCGTCTGCTCTCTGGTGCGCCGCTCCGCTCTGGTAATAGGCGGTAGGCCGCCGTGTAACGGGACACGGTGTTCCTATCGCTGTCGCCACCGCCGCCGCCGCCGCTGACAGGTCCATGCGGCCTGCTATTTTCTGCTGTGATCAGGTGGGATCGGACACGCAGACGTAGATTACAGCAACCTCCCTGGATGGATGGAAGGCCTCGCCGATATCTTCGTTTTTGCTGTGACAATTCCCGGATTCCTGAACGGCAGTGGATGTGGAATACATTCCATCTACTCCCAGTTGTCTTATCCGGAATAGTCAGCTTCGGCTCTTTTTCCTTTGATTTTAGGCTGATCGCGGGATCCTTTATTGGAATGAGGAGACTAATACTAAATGGCATGACCGTTTTTTTTCTCACGAAGTAATGCTTGCAAACGACGGTTTCGACTTTCGGATCGTCGAAAGCTGGAGTGTGTCATTTGCTGACCTATCGCAATACCAGCCTTTCTCGGAGCCATTGCATACGAGGGGCTTGGCACGACCCGTCACGATTTTCAACGAAGATTGGTAAAGGAATGCAGTGCTTTGGAATTGGAAATGCCATGCAATTTACGGCTAGAAACAGGTCTACGAACGCCGGTGGGTCCCATAGGTGAACTTGCCAGGTTGCGTCAAATGGATCAGCGCTTCCGATTTTCAGTAATAGTTGAGATGCCGGCAACTTTTGGAACAGTGAAGGTATCTAGACCAAATAGAGACCTTCCAAAATGTCTCAGCATGCCCCGGACAAGATATACGCGCATCGGTGCCGTAAGATGACAGGCCAAGCTGTTAAAAGTGTAGCCACGCTCTCTATTACACGGGTGATACCCACAGGTATCACTGGCTTTGTGCTGGAAACATTTGTGATGGTTTCCACTCCACGCACACTCAGTGCAGCTAGAGCAATGCAGCTTCAAAAACAAGGTCATTCGGAAAACAAGGTCAAGTTCAAGATTTAGGTCACGAAAAGGCACACCATCTTGATTCGAAATTCAAGCACCGACAGTTCTGAATTCAGAGGTGCATCATATATGGCCCTGCAGCCTTCAACTAGTCCGCCAAGAGGTAAAATGTGGAGCATTGTCCGAACTACCGTAAAATGTAAGCAATTTCTAGGGGCAAGCCTTTGATGAAAAGATTACTAGTCGGTTATTTCAGACGTCAGGCATCCGATTTTTGTCCAGGAATGTTGGGCTAATATAGACTGCGCCATTCCGAATCTCACCACAATATCTTCACTCGGTTTCTGGCTAGATCCGAAATACTGATGGTGTCGGCATTGTCTCAGATCCGAAATACTAATGGCGAGGGCATTGTCTCGACCCCTAGTATTGCAGGTAAATAGCGTGGGCAGTCGGGAGCTATCTTCAAAGTTGACGCCCGGAGCCAATGAACCACAAAGTTCCTGGCCATTCGAGAACCAGTATTTTGTTGTCTGTCGGTGACCCACGTCGTGCACGGGGGTTTTCACGGTGTGCTGGGTGAAATGTCCAACACTGACCCTGTTCTCGACTTCCGACACGGCAGCGTATTTTCTACTCCAAAATGTTGGGCACACACTGAATTTGGAATTTGAGATTAGTTTTTCCTTTTTCTTCGCTTTTGTACCACATTAGTTTTACTTGGTAATAATAGGTGGCTTATTACTCTGAATTATCGTCAACGCCAATTTTCTTGTTCTTGTTTCGTTCATAAATTTGTGTAACTTAAAAGTTCGGACATGTCCCTTTGTACCATATTACGCTACAGGTTGGTTGTTGTAATGACGGTGGTAACTCAAACCTGCAGTTACCCTTTTGATGCCGGACACAAATGATAGCGCAGGCCCGCCCACTGGTAGCCGCAGCGGTGTTTAATCCGTCAATGCCGGCAATGGTTGTGTCTGCGCCCCTGGCACTGGCTCTGGATCGGGTCAGACCAGCCATCGCGGCCAGATCACGTCTTGTGTCGCACTGAGGTCAGCATTGGCTTCGCCGGTCAGATCGGGTGAAAAGTCAGCTCGCGTCGCAGGTCTTGCGGTCGGGTCAGACGCCCTGGCTAAGTTGGTCTGGTGACAGCCGCCAGGTCAGGTCACAGTCCTGGCTGACGACTGCCGAAATGCTATTTGAATTTCCCGCCCGACGGCTGGGTCCTTCTGACACGGCGGAATGCAGGGGCGTCGCCAGGGCGCGCGGGAGGGGAGCACGTGGTGCCGACTGAACTCAGTAGCGACCGCCCTTGGCTGTGTTTACCTGTGTCAAACAAGGCCGCCGGACAAGTTCGCGCCCCTTTGGGACCAACCCCCGCGTCAGCTGACCTAGCTGCGTCCCTGACACCGGCCGGCCAGGCGCAGCGCTGCCAATGCACTCGAACGGACCGACTATCCCATTCATTTGGCCGCTGATCATATCACGCCAGCTGCCTCTCCACGGCGGTTAATTTCGTCTCGGCGATGCGCCGGCGGCGCCGCCGCGATCCCGGCAGCAGCGGCAGAGACATCTGCCGGCGCACCGTCCAACTGCGCATGGGAAACAATGCGGGCGACCGCGCGGCGAGCGTTGGCAAAAAGTCGTTTTACATAGCGCCGTGCGGGTAATGAACGCGGCGCGTCGGCCGCCGGCGCTTCTCGGGGCCATGGCGCGGCCTCGGCCTGTTCTCGGCCTACGCGGCGGAACGCCTACGCGGCGGAGCCCCCATGCGATGGAACGCCTACGCGGCGGAACGCGTACGCAGCGGAACGGGGCCGCCCGGCGCACTTCTTCGGCGGCGGCCACGTCGGCGAGCTATGGGCGCTTCAGTTGCGTGCCGACGGCGCGCGGCGAACACACCGCGCCAATTACGGCCGCCGCCCAATTGGAGGCGCCGCCGGTCCAATTAATGCACGCGCCCGGTGCCGACCAGCTGTCCCTGCCATACCCCGGCCCATGAGGGTCATCGGGCGGAACACGGCGCCCGGCGTCGGTGTCCCGACACGGCTCGGGCGGCGCCGGTCCAGCCTCAGCCGACCGACCCGACTCGTGTCGACAGAGTCCGGCATTGCGGTACTGATGAGGGGGTGTGGTGCGATCAGAATTGCCAGGCTGGCCTGCTCGCGCCCGGAAGTCACAGGTGGGCCGCGCTCCAGTCCCGGTCTGACCTGCCAAGCCACTAAACCGGCGCGACAAATGGAGAAAGGACGGTCACCAGCTGGTCAGCGTATTTTTTCCATTCGGGCGCTCACCCTGCGTCCCCTGAAAAAGTGGCCCAGATTTTTAAAGGTGAACAAAAAAGTGATGAATGTTTAAAAAAACGTAACGGAGCGAGCAGGAGTTGGAATGTCTTCGGTCAGTCGACTCCGTACGCGTGCTCTCAATAAGTTATCACCGGTTCCATAAACATTGTATGGAGTTACTTGCTATCGTGAGTGTACTTGCGACTTACTTATGTACTTGCGATCGTGACACGTACAAGGATCAGCATTGCGCTTACTTCTGTTGGTCACCAATGTGCTAACACTGGCATGTGCGGTATGTGTGGTACGTGTGGTGCGTGTGGCACGTGTGGAATTGATCCGGGAGCTAAATTGCGTTGCTTTTCGCGCACTACGACCACTTAAGAAGAACGCAACGATATTTTAAGGTGTGATGTTTGGAGACAACTTCAATTCCGCAACGGTTCAGTACGCCGCTTTTTGCCGGACCATATTGTTTCAATTTAGAAACAAAAAGTAAAAAAAATAACAGCATGATGGGTTCAAAGGTTTGTTACCCTCCTTTCCAGCTGCGGTGTTCAGCAACCAGAGATCATCAGGCAGGGTCTCCTCTAACATGCTAACTGTGGGGGTCGTGATCCCCCCCACACACACAAACGCATTTGTGACCGCGACCCCCCCCCCGACACACACACCCCAGTGAAGTCGCATTTCCTATTGCTTATTCATTGCTGAAGTCGGGAGGGAGCTCGAAAGGTTGCGATTTGACCCAATTTGAGTCAATGGTAGCACCCCTTCCCCGTAGTCCAATCTTGTTAGACGAGGTCTTACCCTCAGGTGTACGTTTTTTTGGTGTAATTGGACGTCCTAATCTATTAATAGTATGACATCACTGCTGACCATGTGTTATTCATGAGGGTTTCTGTTCCAAACGCAAAATATTTTCTTTTGGAAGTACTTCTGAAGTGATGGGCCAGTGCGATAGTGGCGCACGCTGCTCGTTTTCCGGGCCTGGGTGGACGAAACTACGACCGTCCTGTGACAAACGTGCCTTTTCCTCGGCACGGAAGGGCGCTATCGCCTTGGAATCTGGATCCATGCGGTGCGGCGAGACTGGGAACACAACGTGTGCCCGGACCGGCCGATGACCAACACCGACAGGCTATCGGGAACAAAACGTGTGCCCGGACTGGCCGATGACCGACACCGACAGGCTATCGGGAACAAAACGTGTGCCCGGACTGGCCGATGACCAACACCGACAGGCTATCGGGAAGGAAACGTGCGCCCAGACCGGCCGATGACCGACACCGACAGGCTATCGGGAACGAAACGTGCGCCCAGACCGGCCGATGACCGACACCGACAGGCTATCGGGAAGGAAACGTGCGCCCAGACCGGCCGATGACCGACACCGACAGGCTATCGGGAACGAAACGTGCGCCCAGACCGGCCGATGACCGACACCGACAGGCTATCGGGAACAAAACGTGTGCTAGACTGGCCGATGACCGACACCGACAGGCTATCGGAGTCATTCTGGCTGGCACCGTACAGAACAGCGGCCAAACTCACAATACAATATATGCCTCGTCCTCCCATCGCGCTCGCTATCCCGGACAAAATCCTTGGGCGACGTTTGTATTTTTTTAGACTGACGTTGATGCATTTGCTGTTAATTATTCCGTATCTGTCAGGGGTCATGCCTGTCGATCGTTCCAGAATGACAGTGTCTTGAGTGCTCGGAAAATCTGATGCCAGTAGAGTATGTATTGCATGGTTGCTGGTAGCGGCAGTGGTGCATGTTTTCCTGTTAGCCTGGCTGCGGTCCAGGCTGCTGCCAAAGTTCTCTTTGTTGCCACATGTGCGTTGTTCAGCAGTTTTCCAAGTGTTGGTCGATGCAGGAGCAAGCGTTTCTACCTTGCACCATCCTAGGTGTCTGAAGCGCTCTATCCATAACGGCCCCGACACGACGCACACTTAGCACTGAAGCAGTGTCGCTCTATCCACAATAGCCCCGACACGACGCACACTTAGCACTGAAGCAGTGTCGCTCTATCTACAATAGCCCCGACACGACGCACACCGTTCCTCTACTCCAAATGGCCCCGACACGACGCACATTAGCACTGAAGCAGTGTCGCTCTATCCACAATAGCCCCGACACGACGCACACTTAGCACTGAAGCAGTGTCGCTCTATCTACAATAGCCCCGACACGACGCACACTTAGCACTGAAGCAGTGTCGCTCTATCCACAATAGCCCCGACACGACGCACACCTAGCACTGATGCAGTGTCGCTCTATCTACAACGGCCCCGACACGACGCACACCAAGCACTGGACAGGATTCCTTGGACAGCAGCCGATTGCTTTCAACGACCTACAGCTACACCCATGCCAAGAACGGCCGTCTGACTGGCTCTGGCCAACAGACAGCATGTGAGTGGACGAGTGACGCAGGAGTGGACACCGGAGTGACGCAGGAGTGGACCCCGGAGTGACGCAGGAGTGGACAAGTGACGCAGGAGTGGACACCGCAGTACTGATTTTAGAGTTTTGCTCAGATGTGTGCGTTGGCGCAGTTGGTGGGCACGGTGCTCGTGGTCGGCTGGACAACGGGCTCTGGAATTCGGCTACCGTAGATGACAAAGTGAACGTTAAATATGTTATGTTGAATGCAGAGGAATGACTTCAAATGTGGCCTGTGTCTTTCCTTATATCGGAACGTTCCCACGGCGTTAACAGTTTGTAACACAAACCGTACAATGCGAACATTTGAATTGATGATACACTCGTGCCAAATGACGACTTATTACTTTTTAATAATGGTAACCATGAAGGGTAGTATTGTGTCGTTTTTTGCTGTTCTTTTTATTTCCTTTTTTGTTCCGATCCAAATCCTACATGCTGAGTTTCCTTTCTTTTCATTTTTGAATACACCCTATCGTTTAGCCCTGCCGTCCCCAGGTATGACGCATGTTTATTCGCATACTGCATACTGCCAAACCTCGTACCCAAGCCCCGGCGCCAGGCTTGGCGCCAAATCCAAACAGCAGGCGAATTGCCCGCGAGGTGCGATCCAAACGTAATTAGGCATCAGGAATGCTCGTCCCAGACCGGACGTGAACAGCCCCGGAGATGGTTGGCACACTTGGCGAACACTGGGCACCCTGTGCCGGTCTGCGGGGCACGACATGGGCCGTGATTGGCCCGCATCGGGCCGATGGAACCCGCCCGGCGCCACTCTCGTGCCGTATTGTCGGTCTGGGGGAGGGGGGGGGGAGTACTGGAGAGAACCCGGAGACGTCAGTGAAGCAGTTGTGTGGCGTGACGAATAGGCACCCCAAGCTGGGCAACGGCGACCTATGATGTCACGATGTGTTGGGGGGGGGATGACCGGTCTTGTTCGGTGGTGCTGTGACGTGATCCAGGTGGTGTGTCCAATTTGGGGGGGGAATGGTGCGTAACGCTGAAAGTAATCACATCCTTACTTCGGCAATTTGCATTCTAATATGCATCCCTCACCGGAACGAGAACAAACATCCCTTCACTCGTGATATAGGAAACAAATGCATGCTATCTATGTGTGCCTTTCCTTTTCTGGAAACCACCAATGTCCGTTAGTTTATGTCTATGTCCATAAGTTTACATTTACATTGACATAGTTTGAAGCAAATATCACAATCTTATTTACATCTGACCCGTAAATCAAGGTGGATTTGGGCCCACTGTCCAGGTGGCTTGCTTGGGGCTGGTCCAGGTGGCTTGCTTGTGTCTGGGTGGGCCATAGGCATCTGTCCGGCAGCGCCGTTACTCTTCCAGACAGGCCGAGACCAGGTCCCCTGCCTGGGTGTGGAGTTGCCTCCCCGCATGGAGAACACTGCAAAGCAAAAGTTTGAAATGCTGATGACCACGGCGGCAGGGAAATGGTGAATTTCGGAATTCAAGAGCGTAAGCGGGGTCGGAGCGACACTCCCTTTCCTCAGCGTTCACACATCTGCCGGCTTTGTCGGAGCTAGATGTGCCGCGCATCAAAATATTTGGTGGGGGTGGGAAGGTGGAATTGACGCTGAAAATTGTATTTGCTTAATGTACGTAAAAGCTTCATATTTAAGATCGTGAGTTATTAGTGATACTCCTGCATTACAAAAACGATATTTAAACCAGTTTATGGTGTAATGGACGCTGGAGACGCGAAGGCAAGACATAGCACATGTGGCTGCCCAGTGCCAGCAGGGAGTCGTGTATCATGCTGTTGTCAGCAGAAGGCCCGTGGACCAATCACAACCGCCCTTTGTTGGAAACCCATGGAAACGTGAATACATGCGGACTGGGTGCGGACTCCGGAACGCTGTACTGTACGGGAAATACCCGTCACGGAACCTTTGCTCAAAACTCCGGAACGCCTGCTGTACAGGAAGTAGCCGCCACGGGGCCCTTGCTTCGGACAAAGGTTGCACGTTCTTCAAGGAACGTATCACTATTGAAGTAGGGAAGAATCAATGCACAAAGAAAACAAGTTTGAGTGAGTAAAGCTTGGAACATCGCAAACAAAGGTATCAATGTTTCAAACTCGTGAAATTCGGCCCGGACTGAGTCTGGTCACTCAGATGAATGTTTTCGTATGTCGAGGGCGGTGAGCTTACTCGAGTTTCACCCTCAACGGGCGGGGGAGGGGGCATGAAACCGGAGGGAGGACTACCGGCCTGGATCCGCCCATTGCAGTGATCGACCTGCTGAGCTCCCCCACTGCGGCTCCCTGGGTCCACCCTCGCCCTCCCGGAGCCCATCTGTGCGGCATCAGACCCCCCCCCCCCGCCCAGTCCCCCTCGGTGTGGGGGACTGAGCCGCGCATGTCGGCCGGTCGTGCCGTGTTGGCTGGTGTCCGCAGCGCTGATGCAATCTCCCGCGCTGTTTCCCGCGCTCGACATGAATGTCGCGCGAGGTGGCGGCGGCGACACAACTGGGCTGGGGATGGGGCGGGGGAGCGCAGAGCCAGGGAGCTGTGATGCGCAGTTCCAGGCGGCTGCGGCTGGCCAACCAGTGACAATGTGTCGCTCTCTGTGCTGGGTTTCCCACCTCGTCATGGGCTTAGTTGGCGGGGGAACGGAGGAGACTACCCACACCCCACACACACACACACACTTTCCTGTTCTACGGCCCTGCCATCGTGACTCGTGTATGGCCGACGGCATGCGTGGGGATATCGACAGTTGCGAACTTTCTGAGCATTCTGTGCGCTGTCGTCGTGGTTGGCCTCTTTGGTGCACTGCCACGGGCTGGCTGGTGACTGTGCCACACCTGTGCGCTGTGTTGCACGCGCTGACTTGCCTGTTTGCCGACACTGATGCCGCCTTGCCCAGTCGTCGGGTCGGTAGGTCGCATCGCTGACCGGTCCGATCGATGTTTCTGGTGTGGCCGACATCGGATGGCTTGTTTTGCGGGCCACTATCAGGCGTATTTTATTGGATCCATAGTTTATTTGTACCAAAGCTCATTCGGCTAACATAATTTCCTCGTACGTTCAATACTACTAATCTACTCTAGCATATAACCTAGCTTCGCCGAGCCGTCTTGTTTTCATGCCTAACTTTTATGGCCGAATTCCCAGTTTGGATGCTTCAGTGTTTCAAAGTATTTTCTTGGTTTCTGCAGATGACAGTGTTGCATATAGGAATGTTATGTTTAAGCCGAATAAAAGGTCATACGAATGAGTCTGGATCCAGTGAGTTTCCCCTCGCTGTCACGTGTGAGGGGTGACTTGTGCGTGTGTCAGGGTCTGCCGCACCCCCAGGATGTGTCAGGGTCTGCCGCACTCCTGGGATGTGTCAGTGTCTGCCTCCCTGCCGGAGTGTGTCAGGGTCTGCTACCCTGCCGGAGTGTGTCGGTCTGCCGCACCCTTGGAGTGTATCAAAGTTTGCTGCTCCGCCGGAGGTGTGAGTCTGACGCATCGCCGGAGGAGGTGTGAGTTGGACGCGCCGCCGGGGGGGTGAGTCTGACGCGCCGCCTGAGTGGGTGTGAGTCTGACGCACCGCCGGAGTGGGTGTGAGTCTGACGCACCGCCGGAGGAGATGTGAGTCTGACGCGCCGCCGGAGGAGGTGTGATTCTGACGTGCCGCCGAGGGAGGTGTGAGTCTGACGCGCCGCCGGAGGTGTGAGTCTGACGCACCGCCGGAGTGGGTGTGAGTCTGACGCACCGCCGGAGTGGGTGTGAGTCTGACGCGCCGCCGGAGTAGGTGTGAGTCTGACGCACCGCCGGGAGAGGTGTGAGTCTGACGCGCCGCCGGAGGAGGTGTGAGTCTGACGCGCCGCCGGGGAGGGCCGCCGGAGTGGGTGTGAGTCTGACACACCGCCGGAGGAGATGTGAGTCTGACGCGCCGCCGGAGGAGGTGTGGGTTTGACGTGCCGCCGGAGGAGGTGTGGGTTTGACGTGCCGCCGGGGGAGGTGTGAGTCTGACGCGCCGCCGGAGGTGTGAGTCTGACCCGCCGCAGGAGGGTGCCTGGTCCAAGACTGTGACGCACGGCCCTGGTGTGTCGTGCTGGCGGATGGTTTCCGGATCTACTGCGCTGGTCGGGTGTGTCGCTCATTGTTCGCGATGTGCAACGTGAGACGTTTGGGATTGCTGTCAGTGTAGTGCCTCAGTCGGGTATTGAGCAACATGTGTTGCGAACATCTAGTGTCGAGATGCTCACGCCATTCGGTGACAACACATGGAACTCCATCCACGGAGGAACCCACGGAAAACCTCCGGTTTATTGGGATAGCAATAGTGATAAAAGTGTTGTCCTCAGCACTTGACGTTAAAATGTCTAGCAATTTGATTAATTTGTGTTCTTAGACTTGGAACCATCGAGACGATTTTGACTATTGCTAAAAGTGTGTATCTGTATTAGATCAGTTCTTGTTAGCATCCGGTCATAATTTGTTTCATTATGGTGGCGAGTGACAGTAAATTGACTTTATAACCCTCATAATGCACGTTGCCATGGGCGACGGTGCACGCAACCTCTGCGAACTTCATGCCATTTAATATGTCTATGCAGTCCATCAAAAGAATGGACCGAGAATTCGCCTCGTCCCTCCCATCCGAATGCAAAGCCAGTGTCGACTCTCATGCCCGCTTCCCATATTGCGGTACCCGAAATAAGTTGTCTGGCCCCCTTTTCCGTTCAACTGTTACTTTAGCACAAAGTTTAGGTGTGAACAGTTACCTGGTGTGTCATGAACTACACGTTTCAACTCTCCGTCCAACAGTTGTGATAGGCCCGCGATAACTATGCTGCTCGTTGCCAGCGGTCGGCATTGCTCAATGGCCGATGGGGCAGCTAGGAATAAAAATACAAGTATGTGAGGTGCACCGAAGTACTTTTTTACAACTATGCAGTAAAACGACTGAAAATCAACGGGGAAAAAGTCCATTGACAAGTCCTGGTTGATTTGTGTGCTTGAACTTTTCGGTATATTTCTTGCCAAGCAGCATCATGCTTAGCCTTCGCACGGAAAACAGGGATGGATACTTTTCTGGAGAGTATGTTATCCTGAATGACTGGTAGACGGTGGCATTTCTTGTTCAAATATTTCCGCGAGCTCGCCCTCCACCCTTCGTTGGATCCTTCCAGTGGATCCATTCGGTGGTCGTTCACTATCAAAGTAATAGAACCATGGGCGCAAAATGGCCCTCGCAGTCGACACTACCCTAAGCCCCTATAAAGAAACAAATAAACAAATAAAACACACCCTTTTAGATAACCGTATAACCGTTCGTATCGCTCCGTGTGGCCCAACGACCTGTTCTGCTTTAGCGTGCTAGTGGGCGCGGTGCCGTTCATCGTATGCTGCCTGCGAGAAGCCAGCTCGCGGCCATCCAGGCCATGCGTGGCGTTATCCTCGAAGGCGAAGTGTGCTGTTTGTCACGTCATCCATGATAACGCCCGGCAGCTGCCCACAGCACATGCGGGCTCCTATCTTGAACGCCACGTGCCGAGTGACGCCACGTGACGCCACGTGCACGTGCCGAGTGACGACACACCATCGCCGCCGTCGGATGCTCGAGTTTTGTTCGTTGAAAAGAGATAGTGGCACCGGAACCGGCCAATCTGCTTGAGATGGCGGGGTCTGCTGTGTCGCCGTGCCGCGTAACGCGACGCACCGCCGGGGCCACACGGCAGTAGTGGGTGCCCTTACAACGTGCGCGGAGGAAGAATCCTACTAATCGCCACGCTCTCTCCCTTCTTCGTTAGCAAAGTCCACGCGATAAATATACGTCTGTGAAAGAAACGAGACGCCAGTGTGGATGTGTAGGTAGCTTGTGGTTCTCTGATGGTCCGATGCGCCGGAAGTCGGCCCTGATTCTGTCACGCGTGCGTCACGCCCGTCCAGCACGTCACGGCTCACCGAGCGGCACCTGGCCACGGACCACGTGACCGGCAAATGCTGGCAGGCACTCTGAACGGTGCCCTCCGACCTCAGAGGTATCCGGGGTAGTGTCTTGTGCCTCAGAGTTGACGTGCGTCGATTTTCGGACTGATGTGTTCCGAACAGTACCGTACCCAGTGTTTTTATACGGCTGAGGTTAAAGGAATGAGGTATGTTTACACACACATCTATCTATCTTTATCTATATCTATCTATCTATAGAGATGTATATATATATATATATGTATGTATGTATGTATGTATGTATGTATGTATGTATGTATCTATATATATATATATATATATATATATATATATATATATATATATATATATATATATGCGTGTGCGCTCAAGAGCATGCGTCAATAAAAAAGAAGGAAATTAACGAGACAATCAGTATTCCCTTCCGATTAGTGAACATCCACCACCACCCTGGATACGTTACTGTACTGGATCAGATAGATGCATCACGTTGGATGTTGCCTTCTTATGCCCAAACCGAACAATTGTCTTCTGAATGGCGTGTTCTACTATTATCATTCGGCATAGTCTCGCTGACGTGCGGGCATAACTCAGCTGACGTCTGGGTCGACGTCCCCTAGGCCTCTGAGCGATGCCATCTAACGTCAAGCACAATGTCTCGTGACGTCAGGGCTGATGTCCCGCGACGTCACGGCTAATGGCCGCCGGCGCCTCGCCGCACAGCCGTCTTCCGGCGCGTTCGCCAGTTCCCGCCATTGTCGGCGCCGCCGCGGGAACCTGGCGGCCGCCAATTAGAGCGGCCGGCGGCTTCCCAGCGGCCCTGCACGGCCGCGCCGTCTGCGGCGCGCCATCAGCTGTGCGCGCGCCAAAGAGGGCGGCCGAGACGCGCGCCGCGCCAGCTGCTCGTCTTGGGCACGTGCCGTTGTTCGTCTGGCGCGTGGCACGTGCCGGCCGGCGCAGGTGCAGGCTCACCCCGGGCCGCAGGTCAGCAGCCGGCTGTCTCCATGGCAGCGGCAGAAGGGCGTCGATCGGAGGGCAGGGAGGGGAGGGGAGGGCAGGAGGGGAGACGGTGCGCCGAAGGCCGGCTGCCGTCTGTTGCTGCTCAGTGAAGCAGTGGTTTGCGCTAACACGCATCGCAGATGCCCGGTCGGCGGCCGAGCTGCTGTTGGCCGGCTAATTAGGACGGCGCTCCCGTGGCGGAAGCGGCGCACACTGGACATATCCGCCACGCCGCCACGGCCGACCTTCGCCCCGGGGCAAATCCCCGGCGAATCGGAGCGCGCGCGCGCCTGGCCGGGTGCCCGATCGACCGTCTGTCGGTACCCACTGCTGGTCAGGTCGGCGTTCGACTCTGTTCTACTGTCGGGCATTCCATCCACTTAAACTGAGAAAACCGTGAAGGGACAACACTTGGCCAAAAGTATAAATTTTAGGAGAAGAGAAACGCATCCACTTCCCACAAATATTGGCAAGTGTTCAAACACACGTTGAAAATGTAATAGTGGGAAATGTCCCAAGTGCCGAAAGAATACACCCATTCTGGTGGCTATCAGCCGCTGTACCGGTGGTATCATCCTGTACTGTTTGTTGTACAGCGGCTGGCATATCGAACGGTGCATGAAAAGGCCACGGCATAAGTCGGCATCTGCTATTTTGTACCAGTAGGTATTCGCCACTTCGTACCGGCCAGTATAAGCCATTATGACGGTCGGCATCTGCCGCGTTCGACCAGTTTGCGACAACCACCGCTATAACAGGTGTACGTCACCGAGCCGTTTGGTATCTGCCGGCAAATGGTGTTGTTTTGCGCGCCCGGTCTTCTTCGTCTGAGTGTTGGGTCGGCCCGCCGCCTGGCGGCGATATCAGCAGCTCTGCGCCGGTTAGGCACAATTATTGTCGGCGGCGTTTTGCCGGCGGTGCGCCACGGCTGCCGGCGGTGCGCCAGCCGCCAGCGGCGGAGGCGGCGGCGGCGGCGGGGGCGGGCGGTGGCCGGAGGTAGTTAGTGGCGACTCCACTCCGCCCCAGACGGCAGCCGCGGCCGGATGTCGCTCCACACGTGGCCGCCGACACCCGCTTCCGGCGGCGGCCCGCCTCTAGGCCGCCGCCGCCGCCGGTGTGCCGTACTCAGCTCCTGCGCCGGCTGCCGGGCGCGCTGCGCACCTCCGGCGCGGCCAGATGTCATCGAACCCATTAACGGCCGGTCGGCTCATTAACATTTTGACCTTTTTGTGTGCGCAGCCCGGGAATGTCGCGCAAAAACGGCGCCCGTGTCATCGGCGGGAAATAATATTCCGGATTTTGATGTGGAAGTGATTTGTCGGCTGTTTGTGCAGGGTGGCCGGAATGCCCTTGACGTGCTTTCTCGAATAGTACACGAAGCGAGGCCAAATATTCTGAGTTGTGCGTCTATTCTGATGGTATTGCGTCGTCCTCCTTATACAGGTTCTATGTCACAACCTGTCTGGCACTTTGTGCAGTTTTTATCTTCCGTTTCCTGTCCTTTTGCTTGCAGGTATCATATTCTTAGTCCTATAGGTCTGTCGTGGTCATTCGTTCTTCCCGTCTGTCTGCTGTTTTTCAACCGTCTGCCTGCCGTTATTAATGTCCTTCGCTTGGTTCTCCGGTTACCGCGTGGCAGCAGTGCTGCCATATGTCTATATACTGTTTTATCAAGCTACCTAACGCTGCAGGTTGATCATCTGTCCCCCAATCTGTCATCTGGCCCATCTCTCTTTCCCTCTCTATTTTTTTGTCTCTCTCTCTCTCTCTCTCTCTCTCTCTCTCTCTCTCTCTCTCTCTCTCTCTCTCTCTCTCTCTCTCTCTCTCTCTCTCTCTCTCTCTCTCTCTCTCTCTGTCTCTGTCTCTGTCTCTGTCTCTGTCTCTGTCTCTGTCTCTGTCTCTGTCTCTGTCTCTGTCTCTGTCTCTGTCTCTGTCTCTGTCTCTGTCTCTGTCTCTGTCTCTGTCTCTGTCTCTGTCTCTGTCTCTGTCTCTGTCTCTGTCTCTGTCTCTGTCTCTGTCTCTGTCTCTGTCTCTGTCTCTGTCTCTGTCTCTGTCTCTGTCTCTGTCTCTGTCTCTGTCTCTGTCTCTGTCTCAATATCTATCTTTATCTCTATCTCTATCTCTATCTCTATCTCTATCTCTATCTCTATCTCTGGGGACGAGTGGTCTAGGGGCAAGATGCTCGTCTCACAATCGAAAGGTTGTGGGTTCGAGTCTCACCTGTCGCTACTCTTCGCCCGCGACCAATCGGCGTGAGAGATTGGCGACGCTACATGACTCAACGGTCGACGTGTCGTAAAACCAATAACCAACCAACCTATCTCTATCTCTATCTCTATCTCTATCTCTATCTCAATTTCAATCTCTATCTCTCTATCTCTATCTCTATCTCTCTTTCTCTCTTTCTCTCTTTCTCTCCCTCTCTCTCTCCTCTCTCTCACTGTATCTCTCGCTTTATATCCATCTGCCATATTTTTGATCTACTACTACTAATCTCTTGAACATTTAGTGCGGCTCGATAACTCAGTCGGTAGAGCGTTCGGCTCTTGATCGCAAGGTCGTGGGTTCGAATCGGAGTCCGCCCTCGACCAACCGGCGTGAGAGGTTGGCGACGCTGTATGCCCTAGCAGTCGAATACGTCGTAATAGAACCCAAGGTCCTTCTTTTCTCTCGTGTATGTAAGGTCTTGGGTCTGGTAATCTCGGCTATGCACTTCGTGGGCCAATGGCAAGTCATATATGACGACCTGTCTGAGAAATTCTGAATGCAAGTGACATGTCATCTCGGGGACGAGTGGTCTAGGGTAAGATGCTCGTCTCACAATCGAAAGGTTGTGGGTTCGAGTCTCACCTGTCGCTACTCTTCGCCCGCGACCAATCGGCGTGAGAGATTGGCGACGCTACATGACTCAACGGTCGACGTGTCGTAAAACCAATAACCAACCGACATGTCATCTCCCTGATTGGCGGGGCGGATATTGCGCTGAGCTCACATCCGGATTCCGAAGTTGGGATCTCAATTGTTGCGGCACGTTCCGACACCAGCACTACGACAGGGAGACTGATCGGTGCCCGGACGACACGGCGCTCGACTGCGATTGGTGAGGTGCAGACGTCCAGTTCTTCACCACACATCCAGTCGTACGCTGTCGTCGTGCTCACCCCGGCTGGCGAGGGTGCTGACCGCAGCCGCACCTCCGCCGCAGACCCGATACATCGGTCTCGACGTGGACCCTGTGGCTGCCAATCCATCTTCGCATTCTCCATGTCATGGCCACCATGGTTTTCTTAGCGAAGAATATGCGCGTTTTATCCGCTCGCTTGCCCTTTGGGCCGTTGCTGCGGATCTTTCTTGATGCTGGATGTTTTTTCCTTGTTTTGGAGCCCAACTGATTTCTTGGAACATCTGCGCATCATTCTACAAGTATGGATGATGAGCAGCTCCAGTGGAACTGCTCCAGTGGAACGTCTAGCGCCCCGGAGGCACATTGGAACATGTGGTTCAAATTTATAGATGGGGAGATGTATAATCGGCGAAAAGGGGTCCGTGAAGCCGTCTGTTATCATTCAGTGAATTACGGACATTATCTGAGCGGCAGCTGGCGATGGGCGTTATGTTCACTTCCCCAGTGATTGGTCTGACTCGACGTTCGCAATGCCCAGTAGCCAGTGTGTCCAAGTGCCAGTGTGTTCGCTCAGTTGGACGTCAGCATGTGCATGACACAATTTCCGTGGTCAATTTGTGACAGACATTGGAAATGGAACCGCACTCAGTTGATTTCTGGCCTCGAAATGGAGTCAGATTCCGATTTTGATGACTATATTCCCAAGGATTTGGAAGATATCTCAATTTTAGCTTGTATTTGCATCCTTACCGCGACGCGGAAAATCTTCAATTCCTCATATATATCCTTATAATAATTCCTTAAATATCGGCCATAAATTCGCCAGTTTGGACACACTGCTGGTGACGGGGCCAAAGATTGGTCCCCAGTGTCCAGTGCCTCGGTGCCGTCTCCAGTGGCTGGTCCCCGGTGCCTAGTGCCGTATCCATTGGTTGGTCCCCGGTGCCTCGGTACTGTCTCCAGTGACTGGTCTCCAGCCCCCGGTGTCGTCTCCAGTGACTGGTCCCCGGTGCCCAGTGCCGTCTCCAGTGACTGGTCCCCGGTGCCTCGGTACTGTCTCCAGTGACTGGTCTCCAGCCCCCGGTGTCGTCTCCAGTGACTGGTCCCCGGTGCCCGGTGCCGTCTCCAGTAGCTGGTCTCCAGCCCCCGGTGTCGTCTCCAGTGACTGGTCCCCGGTACCCGGTGTCGTCTCCAGTGGCTGGTCCCCGGTGCCTCGGTACTGTCTCCAGTGACTGGTCTCCAGCCCCCGGTGTCGTCTCCAGTGACTGGTCCCCGGTGCCTCGGTACTGTCTCCAGTGACTGGTTTCCAGCCCCCGGTGTCGTCTCCAGTGACTGGTCCCGGTGCCCGGTGCCATCTCCAGTGACTGGTCTCCAGCCCCCGGTGTCGTCTCCAGTGACTGGTCCCGGTGCCCAGTGCCGTCTCCAGTGACTGGTCCCCGGTGCCCGGTGCCGTCTCATAAAGTCATAAAGCCATAAAGTGTTGAGGCTTAATAAGAGCCACAGGGGCCCATCTGGGTTAAGCCTATCTAGAAAAGGTACTATAAAAGTACATGCTCACCCCAATCAATCCATTATCTCAAGTTCCGAGGGAGCTATATATTCCAGCCTATCTAGCACCATTCACCTGATATTGCATACACACTCCTCAACAATTACAAACTCCTCCAATCATACCCATTGTGCTACCATAGCCAATCTCATCAGTATCACATCCCGAAGGAAGATGCTGAATCCACTGCTAGGTACACCCTATATAAAGTTATAAAGTGTTTAGACTTAATAAGAGACCCAAGGGCCCATCCAGTTAAGTCTGTAAATGGAAGATAGCATAAGCCTGGTAAAAAAGACCCACCCCAACCATCACCACATCCTAAAGAAACCATCCACCAACATCCTACACACCTATCAATGCCTATCTACCCTAGCTATCCAACCCTATTCCCTTGATCCCTCTTAACACATGTGGATTGAATGCCTTACCAATAATTTTCAAACTGCATCCATGCCTGCTTAAAGGGGTCTGTGCCGTGCACACTTACTTAGCATGAATCTCACCCAGTCTCCAGTGGCTGGTCCCCGGTGCCCAGTGCCGTCTCCAGTGGCTGGTCCCCGGTGCCCGGTGCCGTCCCCAGTGATTGCCCCCAGCCCCCGGTGCCGTCTCCAGTGGCTGGTCCTCGGTGCCCGGTGCCGTCCCCAGTGATTGCCTCCAGCCCCCCGGTGTCGTCTCCAGTGGCTGGTCCCCGGTGCCCGATGCCGTCCCCAGTGATTGGCCTCCAGCCCCCGGTGCCGTCCCCAGTGATTGCCTCCAGCCCCCGGTGCCGTCTCCAGTGACTGGTCCCCGGTGCCCGGTGCCGTCCCCAGTGATTGGCCTCCAGCGCCCGGTGTCGTCCCCAGTGGCTGGTCCCCGGTGCCCGGTGCCGTCCCCAGTGATTGGCCTCCAGCGCCCGGTCCGTTGCCGGTCGATCGGCTCTGGCCGTCGCCGTCGGCCTAATCACTACCCGCGGCTGATCAAGCAGCTGCCCGCCAAGGTCCCGGGTTCAATGCTGGTCAGGGCCGGTCCGCCCGGCGCCGGCGCCGGATGCACCGGCGCCTCCAGCGGCCGCCAGTGGTGGCCGGGCACGGTACACTGTACTGTCGGCCGCCAGTGGTGGCGGGGCACGGTACACTGTACTGTCGGCCGCCACATTCTGTTTTGGGATGCCGAGCTTGAGGCCGCCGCGTTAAAATGGAGTGATGATATATTTGAACGGAACCTGGCGAATACGCACCATAATGGGACGGAATTGCGTCAGCCGGCAAATGCCAAAGTTGCCACCGAGAGCTGCTGTCAGCGGTTTTCAATCGGTCAGTCGGTCGGTCGGATGATTTCCTCTCGGGCAGCAGGTGGGGGCGGGATGGGGAGACAGCAGGCAGTTGCTGTCCGTTTGATGGCAGGCCTTGGCCGGATGCACCTGGGTGGAGTTTCCTCGAGCGGCACGTTTCCGGTGCCTGTGAGCCTTTGGGTGGTGATCGGACTTAGCAGATCTTTAGTTCGCCGGTGCCATGCAAGCTAGTGCTGCAAATGTGACGAGAGTCTGGTACTCGACCGAGGCTACTGTGATCTGGGCCTGATGCTCGGCAGAGGCTTCTGTGATCTCCTGATGCTCGGCAGAGGCTTCTGTGATCTCCTGATGCTCGGCAGAGGCTTCTGTGATCTGCGTCTGATATTCGGCAGAGGCTACTGTGATCGGAGTCTGATACTCGACCGAGTCTACTGTGATCTGAGTCTGATACTCGGCAGAGGGTAATGTGATCTGGGTCTGATGCTCTGCCCAGGCTACTGGGATCTGAGTCTGATACTCGGCAGAGGATAATGTGATCTGGGTCTGATGCTCTGCCCAGGCTACTGGGATCTGAGTCTGATACTCAGCAGAGGATAATGTGATCTGAGTTTGATGCTCTGCCGAGGCTACTGTGATCCGAGTCTGATACACAGCAGAGGATGATGTGATCTGAGTGATACTCAGCAGACGATAATATGATTTGAGTCTGATTCTCTGCCCAGGCTACTATGATCTCCTGGACCTGACACTCAGCCGAGGCTTAGTTCGAATTGTTGCTGAGGAGGCTTCACAGAATCAGAGTCAGTACTAAGCGCAAGCTTGTTGCGCTGACCCTGAGTCCACCTCCTGATCGGGAAATTCCAGTTGTATAGCCACCGACTGCTGCCGGTGGCCCTGACCTTGCCTGGCCAGTCGCCAACTGGTCAACCTAGTTGGAAGCGTTAATAGCGAGTACGTCAAGCGACTCGAACCCGTTGTGCCAAGACGGGGCCTTTGCAGGCTGGATCTTTGCAGGCCAGCGCTGTATCCACTGAGCTATTGCAGCGTTCAAAATAGGCTATTCCTGCATTTTTGACATCCAGAAGATTATCCTCTCCAGACCTCCATCCTCCATTCTTTCATTTTTTTAATCATTTGGAGGCCGAATGGTGCTGAATTTGAGAATGAATTGCGATTGCTCTCCTCCCACGACCTGACATTGCTCCTCTCTGATGCCCGGGCACCGTTCGAATCCTATGTCTGACGTTCCCGTCCCTCGATCTCGCATTTCTATGACCTGACCTGACCTGCTCCCATCCCACGACCTGGCTGGTGGCGGACAGATCAGTGACGGCACACACCGTTACTCGTGGCCCGTGATCCGTGGTCCGTGGTCCGTGGTCCGTGATCCGTGATCCGTAGTCCGTGACCCGTAGTCCGTCACCCGTGACCCGTGACCCGTTGTCCGTCACCCGTTGTCCGTGGCCAACCGCCGGCGTCGAGTATAAGCACTGTCCATACCCACTAGCCGCCGCGGTCGTCGCCGGCGGCGACACCAGCGCGCCCGCGTCGGCGCCGCTCCGGGCCATTTTCAAACGTGGCGCGCCGCCGACTGCCGGCGAACACGCGGGGAGCGTGCCCGCTGTCATCGCGCCGAGCCGGCATCGATCGTCGCCGTCGATGGCTCGACAGCTGCGGCGCGCACAGCTGTGCCTGCGGCGTCGCGCCGCGCCCCCCTGCGGCGCCGCGCCGCGCCCCCCTGCGCCGCGCCGCGCCCCCTCGGGGCCTACACGTCGTGGGGGACGAGGGGAGGCGCAGACCGGGCCGCGCGGCGAAACGGCAGACCGGCGGCCGGCCGGTGTCTCAACAACGGCCGTGCGTGGACGCGCGCCCCCACCTGTGGCCCCCTCCGCAGTCCTCACCTGTGTCCCCTCCTTCGGCCTCCCCCTCCGTCCCCTCGCCGTGCGCCGCGGCGAGACACAGCTCCGGCACACAGTATCGCCCGTGGGAGCGCCGCCGTCGTGACACTGCTGGCGCGGCCGACACGGGCCGAGTCGCCGGCAAAGGTCGTCCTGGCCATTGTGGCATCGAGGGTGACGGTAAAACTGTCGGCTGGGGGCCTCAGCCATGGCCATGTGTGTGCTGAGGTGCCTGCCGCGGCTTCACTGCGTGCTAGGGAGTGACACTTCTGTGTGTCGCTGTCGCTATTGGTGATGTGTGCCAGGGTCAGTGGCAACAACAGAATTGTGTTGAAATGCACGGCTCGATACCTCAGTGTGTCGCTGTTGGGGATGTGTGTGAGGGTCAGTGGCTACAACAGAATTGTGTTGAAATGCACGGCTCGACACTTCAGTGTGTCGCTGTTGGGGATGTGTGTGAGGGTCAGTGGCTACAACAGAATTGTGTTGAAATGCACGGCTCGACACCTCAGTGTGTCGCTGTCGGTGACGTATGTCAGGGTCAGTGGTAACGACAGAACGTCACATCACACGGCTCGACACCTCAGTGTGTCGCTGTCGGTGACGTGTATCAGGGTCAGTGGTAACGACAGAATGTCACATTACACGGCTCGATACCTCAGTGTGTCGCTGTCGGTGACGTGTATCAGGGTCAGTGGTAACGACAGAATGTCACACCTCAGTGTGTCGCTACATTACACGGCTCGAGAACAAGTACAGTGGTTTTCGTTATTTTTCGATGCACGGTAGTTCATTATCCACCCCAAATTAAATCGCACCGTTTGTATGGCATATTTATCGTTTGCTGTTCATCCATTGTGTTTGCCAGTACTGTTACCTGAAATAATAAGCGCGTTATTTGTTCTGCTTGGTTTTATAGCAAACCTGCATCCTATATCGCGTATATCGTGTTGACATTTCAGGCCCTGGCTTTGGAGTTTGAAATAGAAAATACAACCGTTAACCCACATTGTCAGTCTATCAACATGGTTTTGTGTAATTTTAGACATTTTATATGATGCTTTATGTCTCTTGTTCAATAACGCATGCAAATTGTTCTGGTTTTATCATGAGTCCTGTGCGGGCCGCGGGTAGCTCAGTTGGTAGGGCGTCGGACTCTTGATCGCAAGATTGTGGGTTCGAATCTCACAACCGACGGCATTTACCGAGTCCACCCGCGACCAACCGGCGTGAGGGGTTGGCGACGCTATATGACCTAGCGGTTGAATGCGTCGTAAAAGAACCCAAGGTTCGATCATGAATTATGTCCAACAGTAATGGAATAAGTCTGGTCGTGGTAGTTGTATGTACGTTGAAGGACTTCAAATGTGCCTCTCGAAATAGAAACTTGTCAGCCTCGAGGAGGTCTTTTCATTGAAAAAGGAACACATTTTCTGTAGGTGTCCTGTCTCAGTTTCCCCCCGTTTTATTTGGCGATGATACCTACGTTTTGTCTGATACTGACTTCAGTGTTGTATATTTCTCTCCCCTCACCGGAGTTCACGTAGACATACGAATTGGTCCGTTACCATTGCAGTATCATCGAATTCACCCAGAGGTACAGAAACGCTAAAACAGTGGTGAAATGATAACGAAATAGTTTATTACGTCCATTCTTTCTAGGCAGGGCTGCTAATGGTTCTCGCCTGCTAGAGTTTTTTTTCTCCAACAGTTTCCAAGAAGTAGTTGACGACCGGCCGCCTGTCTGTACGCCAGCTGAAGTAGCTGACAGTGCTGTTGGTCGTATCCGAGCCGGACCTGTCCTGTGGAATCATTGCCATGGCCACATTGCCATCGGGGGTGAGGGCACATGCCGCCAGTGGCACTAAGGTACATGTACATGTGGACACATAATAACATCAACATTGTTCCATGCAAGTCATAAAATAAGGAGATTTAGAAGACACCTTCAATCTCCTTTCTACACGTGTGCCAGGTGCCTGATTTTACTACAAATCGAAATAAAAAGATAAGAAAATATAATTAAATAGTCATAATATAATACAAATATAATCAGCATATTAAAATATGAGTAACATCCGTAACACAGGGATAAATGATTCGCGAAATAGGGTGGAATATACTACTTATTGAACACTGAATCTACATCCTTCCCAAAGGAGTATCGATATCGTGCTTCACGGTCCGTGATTGTGAAGTCCTCCAAATCCTTGTGTCCTTGTGTCCAAGTCTTTGTGAAGTCCTCCAAGTGAAGTGAAGTGAAAAAGATTGTCAAGTGAAGTGATTCCTCGTTTCTAACTGTATCCCATGCACAAGTATCATGCTTATGCTCACCATAACGGATCCGGGATCATGATTACGAACATCCTGTAGCACAATCCCAGATGAAGGGATTACCTATGATGTGCTATGGTATACAATAACACTTTATAGCATATGTGTTTGTATTGTCGTCGTTGATATTGGTGTCCACAAATTAGGTACCTCTCAAAACACGCAAAGCGGGAGTGACATGTACACAATTGTCTCAAAACTGGATTTGCAGGACCTAACACATTTTTAATAACATTATTTCAATGGCGGAATTCGGCATCCTGCTATACTCGTTTTGGCATCTCACACCTAACGAGAAATCATTATGTTAACACTGCCGTAACATCACTTCCTTGAATTGACACTCATGCTTGCACACTCACTACCATCAACACATTGAACTATGCAACTTACGCGAGATCCGTCCCGGGCCATCCTGCAGGAATTTGCTAGGGTAAGCTTTAAGCATTCCTGGTCATTTCACAAAGTTTTCCATGGCATTTCTCGGAGGGGACGAATGGTCTAGGGGTAAGATGCTCGTTCGCAATCGAAAGGTTTTGGGTTCGAGTCTCACCTGTCGCTACCCTTCGCCCGCGACCAAACGGCGTGAGAGATTGGCGACGCTATATGACTCAACGGTCGACGTGTCGTAAAACCAATAACCAACCATGGCATTTCTCCGATCGCCAAAACGTGAAATATTCTTGGGAATAACGGAATTGCCCTCTTACCGAATGCATGGTTAGGTTATTGGTTTTACGACACGTCGACCGTTCAGTCATATAGCGTCGCCAATCTCTCACGCCGATTGGTCGCGGGCGAAGAGTAGCGACAGGCGAGATTCGAACCCACAATCTTCCGATTGTGAGACGAGCATCTTACCCCTAGACCACTCGTCCCCTAGAATGCATGGTTAATGTTGTGGTACATACGATCTCTTCACTCACCAATGGTCGATTTCTGGTTATCGTGGGCCATATTTCTGTGACTGGAAACCTAGCTCATTCGGTTGTAACACTCGATCATCGAGGGCCAGTTCCAAGTCACCGGGTAATGTTACTCGGAGCTAATCTTTCAACTTGTGCGGTGCAACTGTCACGTGCGGCAATCGCTTCCCTGCCGGATAGACGGGTAGCCGGATCCCTGCTTCCCTGGCTTCGTGCCACCTGAACCCGTACACCTGTCTCGGTCGGTGGGTGGGGTGGGGGGGGTCATCAGACACTGCTCGTTAGTCAGCCACCGTTGCCGCGCCACGGTCTCCGCTCGCCACATGCAAAACAGGGCCGGACCGGTCGGCCCGGCTCCCACGGCCCGGGCCGGCGCCGGCGGCCAGATCAGAGCCGCCGAGCCGGCGAATCAGTGCCGACCGACAGCCATTATTTAGTCGTAGATCTGGTCGGTTGTCGTCGGCGGCCCGCTCGCTGTTTTGAGCTGTGATGATTAATGGTTGGCGGGGCGATCGGCCGGCCTCGGCGCCTCCTCGGACCCCTCGCACCCCCTCCCCCCCCTCCTTCTCCCTCACTCTGTGGACCGTCGCCGTGGTGTTGACCTTGACCGCGCCGGCCGGGCGGCGCGGTCAGCGGCGCTGTTATTGTGGGCCGGGCGGCGGTCTGTTTTGGCTGTGGGCTGCGGGGTGCGGTGGCCGGCGGCTGTGTACCGGAACGTGTCCATTCCAGTGGACGGCGGGAGGCGGCCCGCGGCCCGACCCACCCGCCGGCAGGCTCCGGCCGGCTCGCCGACCGACTCAACGACTACGTGATGTGGGTGTTTGCTGTCTTTTTGCCGCGACTCTGGCCGGCCGAAAATCACCCGTGCGATTGTTTGGTATGATTGGGCGCCGGTGCCGGCGGGCGCGCGCGAGGGCAGGGGCGAGGGTGAATGGGTGATGGACGTGGCGCCCCTGTCTCGGTGGTCGGCTGAACCAACGCCGCTCCGCCCGTGCTGCCCAGCACGTAGTGTGCCGTCCACCATCAAGTAATTGCTCATGGTTTTATCGACGCGACTAATTATCTATTCTCTGTTCGACACAGCGTTCCGTCATTTATTTACTGTTTAGAGGAGACCGTTATGGGAGCATTATCTGAATGATCACACATTTGGATCGAAGCGCCCTTAAACGCAAATGACGGAGGTGGCGTCAGACATAGCCATGGTTCAAGAACGCTGCTGTCACTGGTCTATGTTCTCCAAGACCAGGGGCAAATCCAGGAATGTGTATGGGAGAGTAGAGAGGGGGGGGGGGGGGCACAAAGCCGGGCATCACCAGTCCACACATTAACACCATGCACAGCTTGAATCTTCTAAGAATGCTGATGACTTCTGGGCTACAGAAGAAGAGCATCCATGACATCAGCTGGAGTAGTAGGAACAGGATGCCGGATAGGCTATTCTGGAGCATAGCAAGTTATTGTTAAAATGCGAGGAAACGCTTCTAGTTAGTTTTCCTTGAACTAATTTCCTGTCCTAGGTTATTGTTCTAACACTGTTAGGATATATTAATACCATGCCCCATTGAAACAAACACAACTTACGGCATTTTGTTTGTGTGTATGTTGACTGCACTTGCAACGGTGATGCCATTGTGTTATGTTGCATCGAAGTAATGTGAACAACAAAACCAAGGAGCGAGATCGAGTGAACAGGGCTACATATGCTGTATTATATAGTTTCTCTGGAACTCAGGATATGTTATTGCTTAGGATGTTTTAGTACCTTTTTCTAGTCTTATAGTATCTTCATTGTATAGGCTAAGCCCAGATGGTCCCTGTGACTCTTATTAAGCCTTAACACTTGACTTCATTGCTTGAATTAAGAAGTGACATCCAGAAAATATTGTTTAATACAACGAAGAATGGCTCTTAGATGCTCCTGGGTTTTAGACATTGCGTGTAAAGAAAATATACGACCTTCAATATACCAGGAGGTGCTGAGTTGACATCAAAAGTAACGTTAAAGATTATACTTTATTACTCAACGTTTCGGCCAGGGCCCATCGTCAGGAGTCTCCTGACGATGGCCCCTGGCCAAACGTTGAGTAATAAAGCATAATCCTTAACGTTACTTTTGATGTCAACTCAGCACCTCCTGGTATATTGAAGGTCGTATATTTTCTTAACACGCAATATCCAGAAAATACTCGTATCGATGAAAAACGCAATTTGGACTTTATTAGCATGCTTCAACTGTCATTTTATTGTTTATCAATCCCACATCCTACTTTTGGAGATTGAGAACAGGAATGCTTATTATTGAGAAAAAAACGTTAATCACGTACATTTGACCTGCAGTTGAGCATCGGTTCCCTCACTGATAGCGTGGCCAGTGATATTCCCCAATGGTATGGAAATTATGCTCCACCAATCTAACAGTGTAAAGGAGTTTGGAAGTAACCATGAGCAGTGTCACTGCGGGGGACGGGAGGGAAGCCTCCCTCAAACTTCGTGAACTTGAATTTACGCCCATTGTTTCATGAAAAATTACCTAAAACCCTTATCCAACATTTTTGGCAATTCCCATGGAAGTAACAGATTGAAAATTATGTTCTCAGATTTGGATACTGCGGAAAATTACATTCTCTGACTTCAGTGCTAAAAATACCCTCAGATTTTAATATTCCAAGGTATCCATTCCACATCCCGGACATAAAGCCAACCCCGTCGAGAGCATTCTCCTCCATAGAAAATGATCATCTGCGTTTATTGCTCCCATTGAAGTGTAGTGTTGTATGTTTGCATTGTAGTGTTTGATAAGTAAATTTAGCGAACTCTTGTAATTGTTCTTTGGTAGAAATGCGCAATCTTTCCAACGCATCCATTCCACCAAGAGTAAACTGTACAGTGGTGACTAAAACTAGGACCGTCCTAGTTTCCTAGACCGTCCTAGAAAATTAGACTTCGGCGAAGTCTAATTTTTTGGGGATTTGTATTCAAGGTATCATTACCAATCTCAACATGCTTTAAACTACAAACCAAAAATAGATACCCCGGTGTCCTGAATCACAAATAGCTAGTTCCTGATGCCCCCAAAAATCACCTATTCAAATTTCTGGGCTCGAAAATTATTCATGCCAAATTCAGAAGTTCAACCAACACGTGTCACACAGTAATAGAGCGAATCTTGCCTTGCGGAATTTTACTTTCATCGTGAAAAATGCACCTTAGAAGCCCAGCACGATAAGGAAAATCACACAACAGTGAAGAGCTCATAGTCGTAACGCAGATCAGGGCTGAAGTAGAAGGGCAAAACCCGGCAAGACGGCGAGTTTGTGTATTGCCTGTATCTGATGTTGGTTGTGAACTGCAAAAACCAGCTGAAACCGGCGAAAGCTGACCATCACTGTCAAAGATCTGTTCGCCACCGAAAACAAAAGTAAGACTTACTTATCCTGTGATTTTGTGGCGTCGGTAGCTCAGTGGTTAAGCTGAGCGTCTGGCAAGCCAAAGATACGGGGTTAGATTCCCCGCGGTGCCCACCTTTCCTGCCAGGGTGAGAGGCAGGCGACGCCATATGGCCTCAGTTGCTGAGTGCGTCGTAAAGTCACAACCACCATCCTGTGATTTAAAATAATTTTGTTTGTCCACGTATATAAAAATGTTCTCGTGACGAAACAGAATTGATTTTAAATCATGGAAAAGTTCGTCCTTCTTTTTTTTGCAGTGTGAAGTAGGTTTCATTTTTTTGGACGTGAATTGTTTCCTTGAAAAAGGAAATATTTAATTGTGCGTATATATATATGTGTGTAATACTGAAAAAAGAATGACAGGTTGCCGCAGACATTTCTTGTATTTGAAAAGCTTTGGATATGGTGCTAAAAATTGCATCCGAAAGCTTTAGCATGCAAGACACATATACGTGTCCAGCCTTTCTCTTTGTGTTGAGACTGCGGTTTCCATGGATCCACTCCGTCCCAAAAATACTCAGAATGCATATAAATATCCACAGATATAAACCAGGTTCACATATAGATCAAATATTTGACCAGGCAAGTTAAACCAAGCAGCCATATTTTGTAACAAAGAGGATACAGAAGTAAGTGTAAAAAACAACAAGATAACAATTGATTTTCTTGTGATTTTGTTCTGTCAATGCATCGGGTTTTTCTTCGCAGCTGTGCAACAAAGCTGCCAATATTTCAAATTTTGGTAGATTTTGTTTGTGAGAACCGCCGTGTAGCTAGCACTGGTTTTAATCACTGGATTCAATCATGGCTTAAGCTGGGAAAACCGTTGTATTTTGTACGTAAACTTAACACTCGCACGTCCCGCGGTCCGCGCCAACTTCGCATGTCCGGGGGGGGGGGCAGATGTCTGCCCCCCCAAGATCTCGAGAACTATGCTAGGTAGCGACAAACGGAAAACGGCTTTGGATAGCTGGTAACAAGCTCTATCGCAAGTATTTCGGTCATTTTCTCGTTCAGGTCAATGTTTAGGCCACTGGGTCATCATATGTCAAATTCGACCAGATCGGGTGGGACCCTCAGATATTGGCACATATCTCAGGACCTGTAACAGATAGAAACAAACTGCAAATGCTATTCGACAGCCCTTGAAATGTGCTATCGACATACGCTGTGTAATTTAAGGTCAGGTCAACAGATGGGTCACCGAAACAATGACCTCAGGTCAAGGTCATGGGGTAGAGTAGGGAGGTCATGTAATATATAAATCGACACGTCTTGGCGATACAAGCACAATGACGGTAATTTCAGCCTTCTAGCTCAATGCATTGCGATATAATGCGCAGAAATGTGCTAGTGATTTCAGGTGACCTCTGCTGACCTTTGTGGGGCCACTGAGCAAAAATGTCAGCGATAGCATTGCGAATAGCTTCCAACTACACGCCATAACGGTTGGAGGTCATTCCGAGAGCAAATATGTAACCAGGAAACATTTGTATATTTTTTTTTTAAAACCGTGATATACATATTATAGACCCCGATAAGATCATGACGTGATATAAGTTTGAAATCAATCGCCCAATTATTGTGGGAGTGATGCCACCTAGAACTCGGAGGGACGTTAGGTCACTTCGCCTGACCTGGTGACCTGACTTGAGATGACCCAGGGTCAAACATTTCTGAGGATATGCGGAAAAGACCACTGAGCAGCCATGCGAGGTTTGACCTTGCTAATCCGATTAGTATGGCGGCAATGTAGGAAAAACCGCAGGGGGGGGGGGGGTGATATCCGCCCCCCCCCCACGGACGTGCGCGGGTTAACAGCCCTGGTAAAATTACTATCCAGCAAATATATTATAATATATTATCCATGAATTCTAGAGTTAAAGATATTGCGGTCGATGCAGCAGAGTGGCCGTTGTGGCCAATATCTGGTTGATATTTCGGTGCTTCCTGTTCCGGGGCGGAGCTGCGCCATGTGATTCGGGGTCACACGACACCCATGCCTTTCATTCCTGTTGCACAGCGTCCACGTGGTTACTTTGTGGGATAATGTTGGCTGTCTCATGCGCTGTGGGGTCGTTCTCGCCATCTCTGCGCGCCAAGTGCGCCCACAGCGGCGGCCCGCTGTCGGGCGGCGCCAGGTCGGCACAGTCGTGACTGGGCCGGCGACGCACGTCTCGGACAGTGGCTCGGCGTCGTGTCGCGTCGTGGCACGCCGTGTCCAACACCCGTCTGTCTGCAGCGGCGTGGAGCCCAACTTTTCGGCGGCGCCCCTGGGACTGGAGAGGCGCCCGTCTCACTGGAGTTCGAGTGCACCCCCTTTAAACTCTCAGCCGAAGAAGGCACCGCCCTGAGTACAAAAGGCGCCCACCCAGGGGAACTCCAGCGCACGCCTCTTATAATTGTTTCAGTCGGTGGTGACCCTGCGGGGGAAATCGCGCCCACTGAACATGGTCGCCCGGTTTTGCTGTCGCCCCTGCGCTCCCGTGCAGCAGCGTGTAGCAGCTCGCTCCGACCGGCGCCACCGCGCGCTCACGGAATTTATGGCTGCGTACATTCACGCCGCCCCCGAGGTGTGTGAGAACCGCCCTGCCGACACAGGCCGGAACAGTCATTCGCCTGTGTATGGGACGTGCACGGAGAACGTGAGGGCAGAGGGAAGGGCGAACATCGGAAAGGAAACTGGCACGCAGAACGGGATGACAGAGGAAAGGGCGGCGGTCGGAAAGGAAAATGGCCGTGCACTAGGTTGGGATAGTGTGAGATAAGTTAGTGTGTGTGTGGGGTGGGGAGGTATCGGAAGGCAGGAGGGAGGAATGCTCTGAGGTAGGCGAGATATTCCCACAGGCAGAGAGAAAAGGAGTGGAAAGTGACAGGGCGGCACATGTGGAATGAGATATAGCCTGTAACCTGGTCGAACGGTAATGGCACGTTTCTGTCCAAAGGTATGTCCGTGGGCCGTGTGAAAGATTACCGATATTGTGGGTCTCGTCAGCAGAGATGGGGTTAAGTGGTGGTGGAATCGGAGAAGAGCTAGATAACCGGCTAGAGTGGACTCCGAAGTGTAGCATCGGATGGATAAACTTTTTCCACGTGTCCCTTTCGAATCGCCGATTTGTCTACTTTCGCTTGTTCGCTAATACAATCACATTTCTCCGACCTGTATCGATCTTACTTTTCTCGAACGCGTCCAATATCATATATTGACTTCTCAATCACATATGCTGGGAGGTGATCCAAAATTTAGCCGCATATCTGCGGGCGATATATGGAAAAGAAGGTTCCAGAGAATGGTGCCATTTCCTCACTGCGTGCCGCGCTTGCATCGCCTTCACTCGTTACGTGCACACCTCGTGACGATTACCATGAGTTGGGGTGGGGCGGACCTTGTCTCGTGCAGACCGGCGCATGCCGTGGCACCACACCGACGGACTGCGGGTTTGAGGGACCTTGGCTTGGGTAGACCGGCGCATGCCGTGGCACCACACCGACGGACTGCGGGTTTGAAGGACCTTAGCTTGGGCAGACCGGCGCATGCCGTGACACCACACCGACGGGCGGCCGGTTTGAAGGACCTTAGCTTGGGCAGACCGGCGCATGCCGTGACACCACTCCGACGGGCGGCCGATTTGAAGGACCTTAGCTTGGGCAGACCGGCGCATGCCGTGACACCACTCCGACGGGCGGCCGATTTGAAGGACCTTACCTCGGGCAGACCGGCGCATGCCGTGACACCACTCCGACGGGCGGCCGGTTTGAAGGCGTTGTTGGCTGATTAGCTCGACTGGCGGCGGTTTCCGGCGGTGTGCGCGTCGCGCGTGAGCGCGCTCCCTCGCACAGATGGCGAGCTGGCCGTGCCCTTGTCGCTGCCGCGGCCGTGCCGTGGCCGGGCTATTTGCGCGGTAAACAGTGGCGGTGTGTCGGCGGGCGGCGACCGCCACTCGGACGTGGCTCGGCAGCCGCTGCACCGGCCGCCACCCTGTTGTGTCGCGCATTCCGCGCCGCTGTGCCGCTGTGCCGCTGTGCCGCTGTGCCGCTGTGCCGCTGTGCCGCTGTGCACTCAGGCGGCTGCTGTGCACGCGCAGGTCACCTGGAGGACATCCTCCACCGTCCAGCTGGCACGACACCGTCTCGCGACCACCCCCCGTCAGCGAGACGTACATTACACCGATGATGATGCTTTCAGCCCACTGACTCGGTTGCATTGGGGTGGGGATCGCCGAGTGGTTGTAGGTGCTGAGCTCTGGGTACCAAAGGTTCCGGGTTCAACACTCGCACCGCTCGGGACATTTCCCAATCCCGCGGCCCACCGGCGAAACGGTGTGGGCGGTGCCATTAGCCGTGATCGTGCATAAATTGCGTAGATAACCACCCAATAAAGAAACAAGACTCGGTTCCATGTTGTTGAGTCAGCCCGGGGGAAGGTCGTCCTGAGAGCTGGTGCGGGTATATTTTGCTGGTGTTGGCGTTTCTGACCCGTTGCGTAAGAGTTACAGACGGATGGAGCGGCCGGGAGGGATGTGGGTCAGCCAAGTCACGTCCGTACCGCGTGACCGGGACGGGGTGGCGACTGGAGGCCCGGGCTGGTTATATATGGATCACTGGGGCTGGTCCGCGCTGCTTTCCGAGTGCTTTGCTTGTCACGTTTCATTTGTAGCTCGGCTCCCCTGTTGAACGCTTGGGGCATGAGATGGAAAAGTCGTAAACCGATGGATCTTGGTGGTGCATTGGCAGTTTTTCGATTTCTCGTGACAAGGTCTTGCCTTTCACGCTCACTAGGCCCTGCATTTCTGTGTTCGCTGAAGACGACCCGGGTTGAGAGATTGGTCACGCTACACAGTCGTCAACTCCAGTCTGGCATTGTCCCAGGTAGCCGGGCGGACGGTGGCGTATCGGGCTGTTACACCGTGTGAGTCGGACGCGAGTGGCGGGGCTCTCGTTCACTGGGGTTGGGCGCGTTTAGCTGGCAGCCAGGCTGAGCTAGTTTCGACATCCTGAGGCCGCGTCAGTGCATGGGTGGCGCGCTGGGACTGAACTGAACCTGCGCCACCTGGTTGGTGCTGGGCTGTTGTTGTGGTGAGTCTGTCCGATTTATGTCATGTAAGGAGCGATTTTAATGTTATGTTGACCTACTTTTATCAGTTCCTTTCTCTTAGATTGCACGAAGCGGAAGGTTGGGGGGAGGGGTCTAGGGGTAAGACTCGTCTCACATCAAGTTGTGGGTTCGAGTCTCACCTCGCTACTCTTCGCCCGCGACCAATGTGGAGATTGGCATCCCTCCGCAAGCCTCAGGGAAGTGATGACTTCATACTCCTTGGGTCTGTCACTGGGTTTAAGGTATATGGTGCAAGCTCCGTTCAGCACGTGTGCTAAATAGCGTTGTAGTTAATGTTTGGGTTGCTTCTTTTTAGTGCAACGTAATGCTCTTCTCTTCCATTGACTGCCATCCATCCATCCATCCTTTCCATCGGGCATCTACATAGGATGGATGTAGTTGAACTGGGGTGTAGTTCAACAATCACATTTTGGGGCATGATAAGTAGCGAGTTCACGATATTAGCGTAGCCTACCCTTCACCGACCTTTCAACCTTGTACAGTATATTGGTCATTGTGAGTCAGAGTAGTGTGGTTTATGCTGGCTTCTGCTGGTAGGAATGCGATTTTAGAAGCGTTGGTCAGCTGTGTTGCTTCAGCTACTTCAGCGGATCCGTTTTCGCTGCACACCCTTCTTTCAAGAGGCTGTGAAGCATATGCAGATGACGGACATATTCTGCGGTCTTTCAGCACAAGCTGCGTTCCTTTCGTCTTGACTTCAATCCGCCAGCGTATGTGCTCGTGTATTCCGTCGACATTTGCAGATCCAAGGGAGGTTGTCCTGTTTCCAACTGCCATGAGGACGGGACGGTTCATAGCCGGTACGGTTTCGTTTATTTAGCCTGCGTACTTCACGGTGCAGTATTTGTTGGCCGGAAATGCCTGCATCCTAATGAGGATCCTGGTGACCGCTTCATCCGTCATCCAGCCATGTTTTCTTCGCGAGCCTGCCATACAGTAGCGCAGTTCGGTCGAGCGGGATTAGCCCAGTCCCAATCGCATTGGCCCCAATCCCCAGGCAGGCGTATCATGTGTGCCATTCTCAAGTCTCCTGGCGGACCCTCTGCCGGCAGGGCGTCCCGGGTCTGGTCGGGCGGCGCCTGTGTTTGTGCGTGCCGCCCGCGGGGTAGTGTGCGACAGTTAGGTGATGATAATGATGATGATGGTAATGGGACAAGTGGCCGCATCGTGAGTTATTCTGTTGATGGCGTGTGACGGCCGTGTCTTGTTTTCACCTGGGAGGTTGGGCAGCTTCGCTCTCGCTGGGATCGCCCAAGGAAGGATAGCCGGGGGTCTTCAGGGCGGACGTCTACTTTTCACATGTGCTGCATGTGAACGGGAGATGCCGGATCGCTGGCGGCTATGCACTGTGGATAGAGGAGGAGGCCTTCTACCCGGACAGACTGGCATACCTGCTCGTCATCGGGCTGTATTTGGCTCTGATCTGGGACTGGCTACTCGGATATTACCCGAACTCAGGATTATTACCTGGGTGTTGATCCGTATCCGGCATGCCCGTCCGGATCCTGACCCGGAACCTTGATACATACCCCTCACCCACCTAGTTCAATTTCATTTTCTGTTGGGCGTCTGATGTACGTAAAATTAGTCAACGGTGGCATTCGAAGCTGTAATGAAGACATCAATGGGTACGCGTACAACTTGTATACAATTTAGTTTTACTCAGGTTAATTGTTTAGTTTCCTTCTGTGCAATGCTCAACAGCCCTGTACAAAGTTCAAGCTGAAAGTAATTACTGATAGCTACATCTTGTATGTCATGTATCTCTGGGACATAATTGATATTGGCCAGTGCAGGATGTATGTAAACAGTTGCCAGCGGATGTAAATACCTCGTTCATTTTGCTTCATTTTCTACAAAATGCCCCAATCTGGACACAGGTCCTCAACCGGTCCTTGGGATAGTTCCTCGGACCTGGATCCGTGCCGGGACCTTGGTGCGTGCCCGACTGGCAGCGATCTGTCGCCCTCGGCGCGGCGGGCTGACAGACGTCAGGCCGTGTGGGATCAGTAGCTGTCAGTGACGAGTGGTCGGCGTGTTGACTGCCGGCGGCGGCAGGGGACGGGCTCCCACCTTCGGCCCGATCGGCTGAGGGACGTCAGGGACGTCAGGCGGTGTTGGATCAGTAGCTGTCAGTAGTGACGAGGGCTCGGCGTGTTGACTGCCGGCGCGGCGGCAGTGGACCGACTCCCACCCTCGGCCAGGAGGAGAAGGGGGAGAGGGGGCTCTCGGTGACTTCATCAGGCATCCTGAGGAAGTCTGGGAAATAAGTCCGACTGGGACCAGGACTGGTGTCGTTGCCGGCTGGGAGGTGAGGGGGCCGCGGGAGCCCCCCGCCGGCTGGAGGCGATCACGACTGAGAGACCGTTGGGGACCTCGGGCGGCTCGACTCTCCGCCGCCGGCTGGTACCTGTCATCACAGCTGAGAGACCAGGTGTGGGGGACTGAAGTAGCTGGGGCACATCCCCTCCAACACGACCCACCGTGTGCCGGTCAGCTCGGGTAGCTGCCGCTGCCGGCAGCGCTCGAATGAGACGCGGCGACTCGCAGCCGTCTCCGAGCAGTTTCGGTAAACAGATGCAGTCGGCGCTGGCCACCACTGGGCTGGGCCCATCATCGCGCATTTGTCGCGGCGGCGACTGCTTGCGGCCGCCTGATGGAGCGACGATCACGCCGTACGACATGGCATGTCGAGGCGCCCCGCCGACCTGGAAGTGGGCCAGCCAGAAACGGGTGCCGGACCGTTACTCGGCTGGTGCCGTAGCCATATCGCCGCCCCGCTATTATATCCCCTCGCGGCCAATGAGGACCACTGGTGCTCGAATCAGGACCGGGTCAATAAACGGACGGCGGTAAAAAAATGCGTCGCTGGAAGCGTGGCCGGTCGGCGGCCGGGTAGACGGCGCCGTGGCAACCGGGCACGTGTGGAGCTGGTGGTGTGATGAGCGTGCCGTGCCCTTCTCGTTCCCCTCATCTGACGGCGGCCGCCCTCGTTTGCCGGCGGACACGTTTGAATCGGCGACCACTGTGGCCGCTCCGGCCAACGGTCGACTCGCCACTCGGTCGTGCCATTCTCTCCCCCGTACCGGCCGCGGTTGATGTTTTTTCCTAAAGGGTCGGTCAGTCCCGGCGGGAGTGAAGGTCGTCGCCGAGTTCAAATTCCTCCGCTCTCCCGCGACGTGCCGCGCCGGCTGTTGTCTCCCCACGGGGCCCCGACCCGACCCCTGCTCGCCGCCCCCGCCCCGTCCGCCGGTATCGCCCCCCACCTACCGGGCGACGGCGGGAGTCGCGGCCGCACGGCAGTTGCAGATCGCAGATCACCATCGCCATCGCAGCGCTGCATCTCGCCGCACGGCCGCGGCCCGTCAGCCGCCGCCGACAACCCTTTCACAAATCCGGCTCGGTGGGGCGGACCCGTTTTTGTTTGAACAAGAATGCGGCGCCGCGCCGCGGACCGATCAGCCGGTCCCCGCCGTCGCCGATCGTCTCGGAGCCGAGTGGCCGACCGATCCGGCGGTGCCGACTATTTCGCGCTGCGCGGCGCGCCATTGTGCCGCGCGCCACCCCCTTTGGACGGCGGCATTATGCACGGTTTTGGGTGGAATGCGGCCGGCGGACCGGCCGACCGGCGGCGGTGGATGACTGGGAGAGGGTACCATGGGGGAGGGGGGGGCGGTCGTGGCGGGGTGTCGCACCGGACAGTCCACCTGTGCCGGCTCCCCGCGGCTGCTGCCGGCCCGCCTGCGGTGGACGGATTGCCGGACTTGCGTAATTGGAGGGTGGCACCTTGCCCAGTGACGTCGGCCGCGCCTCGGCGAGCTGCCATTGTCGGGGCGGCCGTTTGTGTTTTGGAGGAAGTCGGGGGTGTTTTGTTACTCGGCCGTCTATGCGTTTCTGGCAGTGGGGTGAAGTCCAAGTTAGCTGGTGTTTTGCTGGCGGTCGGATGTGTTTTGTTGCTCGACCGTCACGGTTCTCGAGGTGGGGTGGATTTCGCGTGAGCTGGCGCTGTTGTACGGTACTGGGTTCGTTTTCCACGGCGGTCACACATTCACAGATGGGGACGTAAGACGAGATTGAATGCACGGCACATTTGGGAACGGTGTAATTCGTGCCTGGCAGACCTGGATAATGAAGAACGGACGCAGCCAAGTCTTCCGTTTCACAGTATGAGACTTAGTCCTCCGTCAAACTCAATGTTCACAGATTACGAGCGCATTGCCGTCAAAGTAGTGCCGCAAAACAACAGCCAAAATGCCGTATTTTCAGGGTGGTTCGCTTCACAGTGGTGCATGTCAGTGAGCATTCAAGACGATGCTGCTCACTGATTGGCCCATCGGCCTTCTATTTGCAGTAAGACGCTCTTCCCAGAACAGGAATGCTTTGAGCGTCGTCGTTGCCACGATATGCATGTGAATGTTCTATAATAATACACATGCGATTATATTGTAATGTTATGCGAGAGGCGGGCATTATAATGCATGGATCATGCGGACAACCAACGCATGTAAGATGCAATTCGAAGTTCAATTGACACTTCAGTGACCGGTGATGAATCTGCAAAGCACCACCAGGCCACCAACTGTGGCCACTTCACACTTCAGCCGACCTGGCAGTGGTGATGTGGGAGTGGGCCGAGTTGTCAGCCGGCCGGCAGGCTGGGCAGCTCCTCTGGCCTTCTGTGACGTCCGAGACACCTGTCGGCTCTCCCTGTGTGTCTGTGTGTGTCGGCCGTCTTGGGACAGGCCGAACGACCGCTAAAGGGTAATGATCTAGAATGTGGCCCGACTCGTTTTTTGTCCGTCACCTGGCATGTCCGGCGGTCAAATCCTCAGGCTCACCGGCTCCGCAGGTGTGACGTCACCTGACTAGTGGTGCAAACTTTTGGAGGGCATAGAAACGGCACAGGAATTGAATGGTCAGCGACTGTCTTCATGCTCTGTGGGCCGAGTTTTGTCATGGGTATTTGGGTTTAGTAGGCGTGTATGTTGTATCTCAGTATATCCCGGTTGGGAGTTGACAGTCGACTGTTTTGGACTCCGGGGCCACTTTTGACCCCGGGTCCGAATCGGTGCGTGGTGGACACAAGACTGGTGGGTTCGGCATGGGGTCGGCGTGTTGCGTGCGTGTGTCGTGCACGTCCGGTGCGCCAGCCGTGCCGCCTTCGGCTTCAACGATCTCTGCGGCATTTCCGGGGACGTGGGCGCCCGGACGCCAGCCGTGGTGGCCACGGTCGGCAGCTACATCTCGGCCGGCCCGCGCTGCCCGCTAGGCGGTCCAGTTTGAACGTCGCCGTTTTGGAGGCGCCCCGTTATCCACGCGGGTTGGACGTGCCTCGGTTCAGGTTCGGTCGTCTGTTGTCGCAGGACACTGTGGTCATTGGTAGCTTTGACGTAGCGACGGATTTTGTTACGGGGAATAGGTGATGTGGAAGTCGATTCTTTCCATGCAACACCATTGGCGTAATGTTTAATTTAGCGAAGTTAGGGGGGATGGGGCGTCCCCTCGTTCTCCGTGTTCACTTTGCTCATGCACAGCGATATTTCGTTCTTAGTTTTAGTTTTATAGAAGTCGTCGTTTACTTGAAAAAGCTTGATTGTATAGAAGAAGCCCATTCTTAGTTACATAAAAGCGCTGCCTCGCCGTTGCAGTATTGGTACCAATGAGTTGTTCAGATTTCAGCCCCTCCAGAGATATTCATACTCATACTCATGCTCATACTCATACTCATACATACATACATACAGATACTCGGACATCGCTAAGGGGTGGCCCAACACAATGATGTGATAGTGTGCGGAGATGGGGTTGTATTTGTATTTGTATTTGCGAGTTCAACAAACCGATTGCATAAAATGAATTAATATTTGGCTTGAGTCAGATTATGGTCAGATACATTTCACAAACATGAGCAAAAATGGAAGCAGTAAAACAACAGTATACAGGGGAAAACCGAACACGTACAGTCAATTTAAAAGACGTCGTTGTTAAGCATCGCGATGAACTCATGTCCGGCTGAGAAGAAGCGGAAGAAGCGGAAGTGGCCGGCGGCAGTAGGTTCCGGGTCGAGGCTGCCCGGAAAGAGAAGGCTCTACGTGGCATGCTGAGGCGGAAAGGCGGTGGCTCTAGCGCCCCAGCCACCGTCGCACGGGTGGAGCGCCGGGAGACATCCGACCGCCGGCTGAACAGAGAACGGATCGCCTCAGGGGCTCGCGGATCATTCGGGGCTCTAAACACAGCGATGTTGTCGCGGTGGGCGACAAGGTCAGTGGGCGGTGGGCGACACTACGCCAGCCCAGCGTTGCCACTATCGGCAAGATATGGTCACGCCGGCGAGCCCCTGCGATGATCTTAGCCCCGAAATTGATCGCCTTCTGCACTTCCGAGGTGACATTGGGCAGCCCCGCCCCAGACGGCGAGGAAATATAGGATGTGTGGAAAGACGTGAAACTGAACTAGAAGTTTGCGTGCTTCGGGTGTGAGATGGTGGCGGATATTGTGGAGACATAACAAGATGGAGTTGCACTTTTTGACAATGTGGGATATGTGCTCATTTTTGACACCGTGGGACGACGATATGTGCTCCTCCCAGGATAGGGTGCGGTCAATGATGACTTCCAGCATCTTCACGAATGGCAAGGGGGTTAGGACGTGAATGCCAATGTTGAGTTTGTAGGATGTGGTTTTTTTTTAGGGATTGGGCCGTGCCGACAAGGAGTAGGGTAGTTTTAGTGGGGTTCATCTTCAAGGAGTTGGATGTGAAGCAGGACCGAATAGCAAGGATGGTGTTCTCCAGCCGGGATTTAAGAACGGGTAAGTCATCAGGATGTGCAGAGTCTAGCAGCTGGGTGTCGTCGGCATATGATACTAGACGTCCGTATGGGAGGTACGCTGTGATGTGATAGTGTGTGGAGATGGTGTTGTGGACAGGCAGCAGTGGTCACGCGATGGTCCGCAGACACTGAAGCCGAAAGGCAGGCAGGCTGCTGGCGCACCCGTAGCCGGAACAGTAGACTCGAACGGTTAGGCGGGTGGACTGGGAGTCGATCAGCTCGCGACTGGAAGCGAACTCACCGGGTGGGAGAGCCGCCAGGCGAGTTGACTGAGAGCGGGCCGGCCGGCCGGCGTCGGCCTGCGGTGGCTGTCTGCCGGTGCAGATGTGCGCTCCCGGCGGCGCCATGACTCGTCGCCGAGCCGTGCCCTGCCCCCCCCCCCCTCCCCCGGTAGCCGCACACTGACGTCGCCTGGCGTGCAGGGGGGGGGCCGATGAGATCGGGTCGGCCGATCGGGTCGGCCGATGTTCGCGATGCTTTCCCCCGTTGCCCGCAGTCACCGGTTGCTGCTGCTGGCGCGCGCGCTCATGCCCGCCGGTGCAGTGGTTGGCGATGGTTTTTGTGAGTCGGCCGAGGTCGACCACCCCGACTCCTGACCCGCCCCGGGCGCCGGCTCCGAATAACTGCCGGATCACCGGACTTCGAATAGCTGCTCACTTCCCGCACTGAACAGCCGCCGGCGCTCACACAGGACAACTGCCGGCGCTCACGCAGGGCAACTGCCGGCGCTCACACAGGACAACTGCCGGCGCTCACACAGGGCAACTGCCGGCGCTCACACAGGACAACTGCCGGCGCTCACACGGGAACTGCCGGCGCTCGCCAGACAACTGCCGGCGCTCACGCAGGGCAACTGCCGGCGCTCGCACAGGACAACTGCCGGCGCTCACACAGGGCAACTGCCGGCGCTCACGCAGGGCAACTGCCGGCGCTCACGCAGGGCAACTGCCGGCGCTCACACAGGACAACTGCCGGCGCTCACACAGGACAACTGCCGGCGCTCACACAGGGCAACTGCCGGCGCTCACACAGGACAACTGCCGGCGCTCACACAGGGCAACTGCCGGCGCTCACACAGGGCAACTGCCGGCGCTCACACAGGGCAACTGCGGCTCACCAGGGCAACTGCCGGCGCTCACAAAGGGCAACTGCCGGCGCTCACGCAGGGCAACTGCCGGCGCTCACGCAGGGCAACTGCCGGCGCTCACACAGGGCAACTGCCGGCGCTCACGCAGGGCAACTGCCGGCGCTCACACGGGGCAACTGCCGGCGCTCACGCAGGGCAACTGCCGGCGCTCACGCAGGGCAACTGCCGGCGCTCACACGGGGCAACTGCCGGCGCTCACACGGGGCAACTGCCGGCGCTCACACAGGGCAACTGCCGGCGCTCACACAGGGCAACTGCCGGCGCTCACACAGGGCAACTGCCGGCGCTCACGCAGGGCAACTGCCGGCGCTCACACGGGGCAACTGCCGGCGCTCACACGGGGCAACTGCCGGCGCTCACACAGGGCAACTGCCGGCGCTCACACGGGGCAACTGCCGGCGCTCACACAGGACAACTGCCGGCGCTCACACGGGGAAACTGATGGAACCCACGCTGGACGACTGTTGGTCCAGTGCACTCTGAGTAGCTGTCCACTTCTCATATGCTGATTAAGCGCACACTTTCCATAGCGTACATTACCGACTGCCCACACTGAGCTTCTGCAAATCACTAGAAATCACTGCTATATACAAATTATCAATATATATATATATATATATATATATATATATATATATATATATATATATATATATATATATATATATATACTGTTACGACTGCTACTAGCCAGGGGTAGTACCCGTTAACACACTCTGAAATGCCGACTTGCTGCCTTCCAAGCATATGTGAGTGCATGTTCTCAGACGGGGGAGGGAGCGGAGCCACAATGTTTTTAGGTCCATAGTATTCAGTATACACCGTAGGCCTAAGGATGTGAGCCAACTTGCTTTGAGCAGGGCCCTAGAACCCCCTCCCAAAACCTTCAGAGTCTCTCCCGTCCTTTGATTCCGAGTTTCTCGATGTTCGTGATACCTGCCGATCCTCAAGTCGACTGACTGTTGCGCATTGCCTCTCAGTTTCAGATTATCCGCTTTCCGAACATGGGTTGATGATTGTATTTCTTTTTGGGGCCCCTGTGAACCTCAAAAACTGCCGAGCACCCTTGGAGATACAACCATATGGAAGATCACCCTGAACGTTTTCGAGGCCTGTTGTAATTAATGGAAAAGCACTCGTGAAAATTAATTAGATGATCATCAATGATTCCGAATATCTGGACCCGCTAAAACCAAGCCTTCATAGCCGCACACTCTCGCCACCATTCGGTGGCGAGAGTGTCTTCACAGGCAACTGCCAGCGCTTCGTAAATCGTAGCGAGGCCTCGCATGTTGCACGGCAGTGCAGCTTCGTGTCGGCGAAGACACGCCTTTTGTAGCCTTGCGTTCCATGAAGGTGCCATTTCGCCTAGGCACGAGATGAGGCTCCGGCTCCGCTCTGGGATTCCGGTTCCGAGCGGGGGAGATCTCCACCGCGATCGTCGTCTTCCGCCAGACGGCCGTGGACAGTCTATCAGGACGCTTGTCGTCAGCGATACGTCACTGCACGGCACAACAGTGGACGCGAAAACGGCCATTTCTCCAGCGAGCGATCTTGGCGCCGAGAATGTCAAAACGCGTGATAGATGCGAGCGATTACGCTCGACGGCGGCGGCGGCCGGCCGTAAATAGATGAATCGGCGGTTTGTGCGCGGCGCATTAGCGGCACATTCGGCGGCCTTCAGCGCGGTCGCCGGCGCGGCGGAGTGACGAGGGTGCCACTCCAGACGGCCGCCCGCCCGCTGCCGGCTGTTCATTCCAGTCAGGAATGTAGCCGGCGCAGGCGGGGGCAGCTGAGGGCAGCTGGGGGCAGCTTGTCCGACGCCGGTGATCGTCTCATCTGGCCGGGTTTTGTCGGACGCCGGTGATCGGCTCGTTTGGCCGAATTTGGCCGGTGATCACCTCATCTAGCCGAGTTTTGTTGGACGCCGGTGATGGGCTCGTCTGGCCGAATTTGGCCGGTGATCGGCTCATCTGGCCGAGTTTTGTTGGACGCCGGTGATCACCTCATCTGACCGAGTTTTATCGACGCTTGGCCAGAGTCGTCTCTGTCCATGCCACGTATTGGGTTACCAGTCCATCTGCAGGTGGTCTGCACTGTCCACTCTATCTGCAGGTGGCCTGCACTGTCCAGTCCATCTGCAGGTGGTCTGCACTGTCCGGTCCATCTGCACCCTCTATCAATCTGCAGGTGGTCTGCACTTCATCTGCAGTGGTCTGGATTGGTCCATCTGCAGGTGGTCTCCTGTCCGGTTCTGACCGGATGGCTTCTGTCTGCATCAGTGGTCCGGTCCATGCAGGTGTCGGGCTCGGCTGGCCTGGCGTGCCGGTTGTTTTTGTGTTCTGGATCAGTCTTGTCCTCTTGAATAGTCACCTTGGGTTTCGATGAGTCTTGTCTTTTTCGGGATTAGTCTGCTTTTGATCAGTCTGGTTCTGAATCTGGATTAGCCTTATACCACTTGGGGTCATACTGCTTCTCAGTCTTGATCAGGGTTATGCTGTCTGAATCGGTGATTTCGGTAATTTAATCTAGAGTGGTATTCGTCTGGATGGGGGTGACATTTATATTTCTTGCACCCACAAAGTAATTGCGTCACAAGCATTATTTCTGCACGTACAAAATGCTTCGGGTAACTGATCCCCCCCTCCTTCCCTGTCCCCAGCTCAACAACATGTGCGGTTTTGTCTCTGCCACTTCCAGAAAATGGCAATGCCATTTCCAAGGATATGATGGGCACCCACCTTGATTTTGGGAATACTACATTCTTGGGTTTGAACCAACTCGATATGTGGCACATAATCTGGATCCGTTTGATTCGGAGCAGTCCTGGTCCGGATCGATTTGGTTCGAAACTTTTTTATCGGTCTGATTTAGTTTGCTGAGCATCACTATCACCATGTCTGTCGTAGCATCTGTATCAGTCAGCACAACATTACCCAGACTGTTGCGGTGATCGTCAGCCTGGTCTGTATCACTGGAGGTATGTGTGTCCGGGTGTTATGACCTCTGGATATGACTGGCCACTGGTCAGACGTTCAGGCCTGAAGTGCCGGTGCCGTACCGTGACCAGAACCTGTTCAGATATGCCAGGATGTGGTCTCTGTGCCATCCACTGCCCGGAGATTCCGGCCCGTTCTGCGGATTTGCTTGTGCAGTTGTGCAGCTGCCAGGCTATAGATTGCGCGTGCGTGCAGATCTGTGGTTCTGCTCTCCGTAGCGCCGCAGTGCTGTTCTGCCATTATGTACAGGGCAGAGTGAAGCATATTCATGAAGGCCCACCGGATGTTCTGCACTCCCGCAGCTCCAGCTCTACGGTGTTGTTCTGCCATTCGGTACAGGGCAGAGTGAGGCCCATTCCTGTCGGCTCCCGGATGTTCTGTACTCCGGCAGCTCCAGCTCTTCGGTGTTGTTCTGCCATTCTGTACAGGGCAGAGTGAGGCCCATTCATGTCGGCTCCCGGATGTTCTGAGCATGACTACACGCACGCGATCTTGTTCAGTCGGGTTGGACGTCAGTGACCATGGCTTGCCACTCCTCTGGCGATGGGGTGCCGAAGTCTGCGAACCCAGTAGTCATCGGTTCGGAACTCGGCCGCGTCTGAAGCAGTTTCTCTGCCGACGAATCTGCTAACACCGGCGTACCCCGGCTCGTGGTACCGGCGGACCCCGGCTCAAGACCCTGACAGACCCCGGCTCGTGGTACCGGCGGACCCCGGCTCAAGACCCTGACAGACCCCGGCTCGTGGTACCGACCGACCCCGCCTCATGACGCGGGCGGACCCCGGCTCGTGGTACCGGCGGGCCCGCCGATCCGAGACACGGTGCCGGTGTGAGCCAGACAGTCGGACGGCCGCGCTATCGGGAGGGGAGCCGACACAGATTCAGACGGTGCAGACAGGGTGCAGGCGCGCCGCCGCCGCCGCGACCCAGATCTGCCACTCCCCTCTCGCCTGTTTGGGTGACAGGTCCGCGGAACTGCTCGCCATTCACGCTGGGAGGGGGAGGGGGAGGCGCACAGCGCGGCCACCTTCGGCAACCGGACACATACCCATACCCCGTTTACATAAGCGGCGAATATTTCGAAAACGATGCGATTAGGAGAACTTACGAAAATATTGTTGAGCTTTTCCGATGTTTTCGTATGTCAGGAGCCCGCTTACAAGAGCAATATTTTTTGGTTCGTTTTCCCAATCGCATCGTATTCGGAAGGTTCGCTGCTCATGTTTACTTGGTGACAGAGGCGAGCTGCAGATAGTGTTTAGGAGAGAAGGGAAATTTTGTGAAATGGCCTTCCTGGCTGCCTTTTTACGAAAGGGCAGCTAAGAGAGGGATATGTGACATTTTCCTCTCTAAAGGCCAACATGTTACCATTTGTGGCCACTTTATTTAGACGGAGTGCAACGAGCGAACGAACGAATGGACACGGTCTTATAGACGAGGTCAATTCAGCCTCCATATGGTTTGCTCGTCTGTATGGGTTTTAAATGTTTCTCTTGATTCAGGGCACTGATTATCTAAAGCTACATGGTAGATATATTGTCGTAAAATGATGCATTGCTTAGGCGACGTTAGAATGCATCAATGTTTCCAGTTCCTGAGGTAGAAGACAAAATATTTATTTTTTTAAAAATGAATTATACGTTCCTTACTTTGATATGTTCGATCCAACCTTGCATGCTAATATATACCAAGTTATCCCCTGCAGGCCTTGCCCCGCGCGAAGAACATTCTGAAAATAAAATAAAATGTTCATACTAAGCGAAGAGACATGTGTTCTGGATGCATGATCGCCACGCCTACAAACTGCATAGGCAACCCTGGCACGGTCCCGCTTAATTACGTGTGCACGTGCAATTAACCTGCTAGGGCACCTCCGGTTTTCTGTAAGTTTGTTAATTATAGCTTCTAAAAAAAAGTCCGGATAGATTTTCGCCGCATACCAAAGCATAGAGTACCCCATCACATGGGCACGAGTAATTCATATGATATGGCACCTCCGTTTTTCTTCAATAAAAATAAGCGATAAAAATGAGTCCTGGGTGGATGATCACTACAAATCAGATATGAATGACCCCAGCCACTAAATTGACTTGTACCGGCTGGAGGAAATATGCGCCTCCGCCCAACTTGCGGCGAGGGGGAAGGACAGCTCCTCTCCAGCCTCCAGGCATAGAGAACGAGCAGTCAGACAAGCAAAACTTGTGACGCTTGCTCACTTATTGAGCATTGTCCTGTCAATCCTTTGGAATGATCCTGGCTGCGCGCCTGGGTGCGTACAAGGGAAATCATTTTTGGATGAGATGCTGAGATACAAAACGAAAGATGGAATAGTTTGAGGTGGGACCGGTGGTAGATGTCCGGGTGCACCAGGAAAACTGACAGATGCGTCAGATGTGTTGTAACGGAAATAGAAGGGCTACGAAGTCAGCTCAGTACACTTCACTGAAACTGACGAAGATTGCCGGTCTAATGGCTGTTGTGCATGGATCGGAACAGTAATGTAAGGACCGTATCAGTGGTGTAAGGATCGGAACAGTGGTGTAAGGACTGGAGCAGTGGTGTGAGTGCCAGAGCAGTGATGTAAGTGACAGAGCAGTGATGTAAGCACCAGAGTAGTGGTGTAAGTATCAGAGCAGTGGTTAGGGGCCGGAGGGGTGGTGTAAGCGCCGGCGCTGCGATGTATGTGTGCACCGAAGCCACGATGTTGGAGAGCCCACACACACACAGGCTGCCGCATACCCAGTGCCCACACCGATCCGGAGGCCAGTACAGGCTGGTTCAGATGCTGGCTCCAGATGTGTGGGCGATTGCCACTCGTACTGCGCAGTACGCACTATCCACCGCTGGGAAGAGCGGCTCGGGAATAGGCCGGTGGCGGATGGGTCGGGGCGGGTGCAGGGCACACCGGGCCATGGCCCGGCGCGCCGCGGCACTGCAAAAACGGCGGCGATGCTATCTGCGCGGCGCGGTCGCCGCCGACTGGTTTGACCGGCCGGCCGATCGCCGTCTTGCGCTAAAAATTCCCGTCCCTGCTGCACGGCGTTCAAACTGGGCGCGGTAAACAGCGGCGCCGTGCGGACCAATCAGAGCGCGCGCCGGCCGGCTTCAAATGTGCGCGGCTGCAGCGGCGGCGGCGGCGCACCGGCAGCGCAGGCCTGGCTGGCAGCGCAGGCCGGCCCGGCTCGCCGTCGGCCAACGTACGTACACAAGGCCACCCCGTGTGACCGAGCCGCGCCGCCGAGATCGCCACGCCGCTGCCGACTTTCTCGGTGCGCAAACTCTTCTTTTTAGGGCGCGGCGATATCTCTGATCAATGTGAGCCGCTCACGCGCGATGCGCGTCGGCCGTGTCGACATGTGGCCGGCGGATCATCAGGGTCACCTCGCGGGTTCTACTTCGTCCCACCTCGTCTTGCCGTATCGCACCACGGTGAACTCATCAGACGTGTCGCTATTTCCTTGCGACACATAAGCTTCTCCACCTACTACCACATCCTACCGTTCTCACCTGTGGTGGTTAATGGATGTTTTTTAGAGTACTTTCGTAAACCTGATGTTGGCAATGCACCGTGAAGTTAGCTTGGTACCCTTTAAGAGGACAGACTTATTTTTTGGGAAGCAGCTTAAACAGAAACATGGAAAATTGTATCCCATGTTTCCGACTTCTTCACCAGTGTCGTAACCACGACCCATTCATGTCCGCGGCCCGTCTCGTCCTACGATACCACTGTCTTCTGTCACATTTCTACAACAGCATTGCCAATTCGTCGCCGCGACCCACCACTTATCAGCGATGGACCCAGAATGGACGTGGGGTCACGGTCTTGTCAGCGATGAACCCAGAGAGACGAGGGGTCACGGTCTCACCAGCGATAGACCCAGAGGGACGTGCGGTCACGGTCTCGCCAGCGATAGACCCGGAGGGACGGGAGTCACGGTCTCGCCAGCGATAGACCCGGAGGGACGGGAGTCACGGTCTCGCCAGACATTGTACTGGAATTTTGTTTGGAACCATGTTATAAATGGATAGAACATTACCGGCGAATTTGCTGTTGCATATCTGCAATGCTGCACTTCCCGCTAATGTCATTATTGTGCGCCATTGTGATGTTTTTTTTGTTTACAAAAAGAATATTAACTTTGCAATTCCCTGAATCACTCAAAAGCGCTGTTGACCTCCAAATCTGTGGAGTAGATTCGCAGGTATTTTTTCCAAAGAGGTGGAAAGTACCTTCCGGAAATCAGGAAGTGCACCGATCTTTAATAATTTTCTAGTTTCAGTTAGCGTTCCTAGCCCATGTGTGGACCGTCGGAAGGGGTTAGGGTGTGGAGTACAGGTGCACTCCTAAGTGCCAGCACGTTTGATGCCCGGACCAAATGCTCCATCCGCCTGTACCACCTGTCGTGCACGCTCGTCAGCATACCCGATGCACCCGGCAGCGTGTTCCGTGAATACCCCTCCCCACTGGCATGTGGACAGTCACGCTGCAGTCGCGGGCACCATGAGCCAGCACCGGCATCACACGCCACGCCAACGCGTTGGCTTGGCGGGTTGCCAGGTTCAGGTGGTTCGGGGGACTTTCGCTGCAGTTGAACCCAGTGAGTGGCGAATAGAGGTGCCAAATGTAAGGACCCATCAATAGGTCCGATCAGGACCTGTGGGCTTTTTGACGCGTCTTTGGGATATATACGCGGCTCTCAACCGATCTTCTGTACTTCCATTGTGAAATATTAAAGGAAATTAAAGTTCGAGATACCTGTTTTCCAACCTAGTGGTGCTGCACATTCTGAGGTACATTTCAACATTACATCCATTAGTTTTGTCCAACGCATTCAACAATTTGAAGATGCATCCTTAATTAGTTCCACACCATTTCGCATGCTAATTATTGAAATAAATTAGGTATCATAAAAGATATTGGTTATTTGCTCAAGCATATCACTGACGTACATTTTTCAAGGGCAAGACTTGCAGTTGCAATCAAGACAAGGAATGTTTCAATTGGTTACACCACATATAGAACAATAGGCTGGAGCCATGTTAAATGCTCAATTCATGGTCGACACTCAAAATACCGGTATTAATTATAGCATGATTTAAGATGATGTAACACTGCCAATGTTTTTATGTATGGTCATATAAGCAATGAACACCATTTTCTTCCAAATTTGCCCACTCAGAATGCAAGCAAAAACTAGCTTTCCCTTGGAAAGGGCATATTTTTGTATTTGTAGTTTCAGGGACGGCTTCAGGAATTTTCGTCAGGGGCACTGGTCTGGAACGGCGCCATTTCTTCGGAAGGGCTCAACTGCGGAAGTCCCTGAAGGGACGCCTTCGGCTAAAAGAAGTTCGTGGGGCGGGGGGGGGTCACTCGGAATCAAAACATAAATCTAGCAAGGATGGTGCATTAACATTGAACTTGATGTTGAACAGTGTTGGCGACCATAAAGAAATTGTGATGCGCCTATGTATTGTAGGGGCATAACTTTATATCTCTGTGTTGGTGCACATGCACCCAGGGGCACACCCAGGATTTTCGAAATGATTGGCCTAGGTTTGACGAAGCTTCTCATATTTTTGTTCTTTTGTTTTGTTCTTGATTTCAGTTTAGCGTTTTGATTGAGTTTCAATAATAATTTTGTTTTCAGAAGACCAGTTGTTCAGCTGGGGATTGAGCAGGTTAACGTTATTTACTTTCAGCTTCGGAAAATGAAAATGTTGAAGCCTACATGGGCCTGTGCCCCCTTGGTGGCAACTATTCATGCGCCCGCAAATCAGATTTTTGCATCCAGTCATTGTTTGTGTACTTTAAAGGGACTATATATATATCCTTATAAGGGATACTCAACATGGTTTTCGATCTGGGAGATTTTGTTTAACCTACTGGAGTTCACGGAGTGCGTAACTAGAGGAGTAGATAATCAAAGCATGATAGCTGTTGTGTACGTAGACTTTAGCAAATATTTTTATAAAGTCCCACACAAGCGTTTGCTTCATCAACTAGAGCTGCATGGGGTTGATTGAAAAGTCCTAGGTAGCTAGGAGCAGGGCAATTAGAATGCTGGGAATTATGAATAGGAGTGTGAGGTATAGGAGCAAGAAAGTCATGAAAAATATGTACGGGGCACTCGATCCACGCGTGTTTTACGCGGGATCGAGTGAAAAGGGGTAGATAGGTAGGTGGGAAGGTATTGGTATGTTTGTAGGATGCTGATGGATAGTGTCTGGAAGTTAGGATGTGGTAATGGTTGGGGTGTTAAGTATCTTTTTGTCCAGGCTTAAAGTATCTTCCTTTTACATGCTTAGCCCAGGTGGGCCTCTGTGGCTCTTATTAAGTCGTGAATACTTTATGACTTGATGTCTGACGATCATCTCCTAGGTAGCTAGGTAGTTGCTCCGCCAGCTGGTTTCGGCTCGCATCGTGCGCCAAAACCGAAGCGGTCTCCGTAAATGACTTTTTTATAGGGAGGCGAGCTCTCCCTTAAGAAAATGGTCACTGGAAGTGGTCACTCGCCTGACTGTTTTGTGCCCGCGCGTATAACCAGTTGACTGCTGTCTGCTGGTGTGGTATGTCATGGTACCGCTAACTTCTGGGGTCATTAATTAGCTGACCAGAGTTTACCAGGACCGTTAATCTGCTGCATGATCGGGAGGCAAGCCGATGCTATGCGGATGTATGGGGGCAACATGACAACGAGTAGCTGACCACAAATCATTATCAAATCAAGCAAACCATGCTGACAGCCCGCAGCCGCTTTATCACAATAACCAAGGACGTATATCATCAGGACATCTAAAGCGTTATCAAGTCACAAGAAAAAAATAGCGAATAAGCACACCACGTTATCAAGAAGAATAATCGTGCATAAATTATCGTAAGATACTCTGTGGACGAGTTATCCGCCATGCTTTCCCAATACAAGCGGAGGGGCTTTAGCGGGCTGGAAGGTACCCCAATGGATACTCAACAGCACGGTGATTATTTGAAGGAACGTGGCTTGGCGGAGCCCGCCTACGATGACCTGACGCGCGATGTTTGGCCGATGACGGTGGGTGGCGGTGTTCCGCCTGGGGGCACACCTGCGATGTTTGGCCGATGACGGTGGGCGGCGGTGTTCCGCCTGGGGGCACACCTGCGATGACCTGACGTGCGATGTTTGGCCGATGACTGTGAGCGGCGGTGTTCCGCCTGGGGGCACACCTGCGATGTTTGGCCGATGACGGTGGGCGGCGGTGTTCCGCCTGGGGGCACACCTGCGATGACCTGTCGTGCGATGTTCGGCCGATGACGGTGGGCGGCGGTGTTCCGCCCGGGGGCACACCTGCGATGTTTGGCCGATGACGGTGGGCGGCGGTGTTCCGCCTGGGGGCACACCTGCGATGACCTGACGTGCGATGTTCGGCCGATTACGGTGGGCGGCGGTGTTCCGCCTGGGGGCACACCTGCGATGACCTGACGTACGATGTTCGGCCGATGACGGTGGGCGGCGGTGTTCCGCCTGGGGTCCACCGGCCGGGCCGACCACATTTCCGATGACCGGAACTATTACTACACGCCTCGTAAATCGGCCGAATCAAACGCAATCGAGCGCTTAATGGTCGCCGCCGAGAAGCATCTAGGTGATCTTGGTGTGCAGTGTAAGGACGAGGTGGCGTGGAATGATGGCGTGGCTCTTAACCCTTAGCGCGTCTGAGGCCTGTCGGAACCTTACTCTGTGCTAATGGAGTGGCTTTGATTGAGCTGTAGATGTCTGACGCTCCTCGGCAGATCATGAAGCGGCCATGTTTTAATGCGAGTTTTGTTGATAGATGTCATCAGTAACCACAACCATCAGTTCCAATAAAACCTGCACCGAAACAATGTATACAAAGTAAAATGCAACGTATGGTTCCCTGTGCGTTTTGGGCTTGGTCGCTCCGAGACTTCGCATGTGTGACGTCATCGCTACGAGAGGTTTTTAAATCGATGACAACCTGTAACTGAAATTATTAAATCGTGCCGTAAATGCTCCTCGTGTAAGCAAAATACTTCAGTTTTGTCTACGAAATATTCCTTTTTTCGTAACCAAAAATTCATCACGTGAAACTTCTCCATTGTTGACAGCCACACACTTCTCGGTACTGTATGTTCAAAATACCTACGTTTCCAGAACCACATTGACACAATGTTAAAAGAGAGGAAGAAAAAGCTAACAGAGCCCTTAGTACCATGTATCCCTTAGCCATATGTCTACCGCGATCCATTCTTCGCAAAATGTAAATAGCATATGTCAAACCTTCTTTTGACTTTGAAACTATTGTGACGCAGTTTTCCATGGACTGACTGATCACGACTCATGACCGACTCCGGCTAGATAAGGTATAAATAGGACTGCAAGATTGGCAACAGTGGCTTCGCCGAACACATCTACAGCATGATATTAACGAAAGACTGAGGATGGGATACTTTAGACAACAGGAGGAAATTACCTAATATAAACTGATTCCATCACCTTGTTTATAGCAAACGATTTTCAAAATATGCTCAACATTTATTTCTGATATTCGAAGAGAGGAGGTAGCAAGCGCATGACCCTCACGGAATTCATTCATACGGAATTACGGAATTCGAAGGATTACTCCGGTTGGTAAATAACGGACACACTGTTAAGAAGTGGCGTGTATTCTCTACACGCCACTTCTTAACAGTATATCCCCTCACACTTCGAATTGTGTTGGATCCGCCAGTGTGTTGGTTACTGCTGCACCGATGGTGTGAGGGGGACTGTCCGCACAAGAAGACAGTGCTTTGTAAGAAAGTTCAGAAATAGAAAAAAGGAGAGAAAAAAACTGAGAGTTCACACGCCAGACATACATCTCCAGGACTCGTATCCGGATCTGGTCCTTACTTTGTCCTGGTGTGTTCGAATATTCGACTGTTTGATATTGAGGATGGTGCAGTGCACATACACTTCTGTTCGTTTTTGCGTTCAAGAGTGCTGACCAACGGGCTAGGTGGTGAGCTCCTGACCGGCGGCGGCTGGGTGGGTGTTCCCTGATCCATGACGGTTGGGTGTTCGTCCCCTGACCCGTGATGGTTGGGTTTTCGTTTCCTGTTTTTTTATTGTTTATTGGGATTTTAACGACGCATTTTATGCACGATCACGGCTAATTGCGCCGCCCACACTGTTTCGCCGGTGGGACGCGGGTTTGGGAAATGTCCCGAGTGGTGCGAGTGTTGACCCCGGGACCTTTGGTACCCAGAGCTCAACATCTTAGCCACCCGGCCATCCCCGCTCCCGGTTTTCGTTTCCTGACCCGGACCGGTCACGGTGTTCGTCCCCTGACCCGTGACGGTTGGGTGTTCGTCACCTGATCCGTGAAGGTTGGGTGTCCGTCCTCTGACCCGTAGGTGGGTGTTTTTCCCTTACCCCGAAAAGGTTGGGTGTTCGTCCCCTGACCCGTGACGGTTGGGTGTTCGTCACCTGATCCGTGAAGGTTGGGTGTCCGTCCTCTGACCCGTAACGGCTGGGTGTTGGTCGCCTGGCCGGCTGGGTGTCTGGCCGCCCACCTGGCTAGCTGGACGTCGGCCCGGGCCGGCAGCGGCGGGCCGTGTGTGACGGGCCGTGTGTGACGGGCCGTGTGTGACGGGCCGTGTGTGACGGGCCGTGTGTGACGGGCCGTGTGTGACGGGCCGTGTGTGACGGGCCGTGTGTGACGGGCCGTGTGTGACGGGCCGTGTGTGACGGGCCGTGTGTGACGGGCCGTGTGTGACGAGCCTGCCGACGGGCCGGCCGGATATGACGGCAGATCCATCTTGGCGACGCCCGCCGCGTGTGTCGCTGCTTTATGGAGCCATTGTTTGAGTGGCGGCCGCGCCACCGGCGGGCCCGGCCCGGCCCTCCACCTCGGTGGTCACATTCCGGCCGGTTCAGCCGGCTCGTCGGATTCGCCGACCGGCTCGGCACGGTCGGCACTGGGCGCTCAGGCGACCGGTCGCACTTCGCCCGAGAGCCGTCCACGCCGGGCGGTCTACGCGATGAAGCGGGGTGGGGTTCTGTCGTCACCCGAAAGGCCGCCAGTTCGAAACCCGGTGGGCCGAAGAGTAATATCCTCGACTAAACGACCTGATGAGTGTGCATCGTCGTATCCGTGAACTCCTTCGGAATTGGACATCAATGTCCATCCAACACAACTGATGGGGATGACGATTTGATGATGCTCTGACGAGCTGTTCTCTGTTGGTGGCTGGACTGTTCTCTGTTGTGTGTCTCTCTCTGGCTGGACTTATGTGCGGCGGCTGAACCGTCCTGTGTTTGGCTACCGGGCCGGTTTTTTCCGCTGTGGCTGGACTGGTGTCTCTGCGTGGGGCACATGTGGCCCGCCAGCGGGAGATATGTGGCCAGTTGGTATCGTCGGCCGGAAGCCACGTGGCTCGGGTGGTGCCCCTCCCTCGTCGAGCACCCCTTGTCCCGTGACAGCGTGGCCGCTGCTGGTGAGTCAGATAGGGGCTACCGATTCCCAGCAGCTGAACATTGTCCATACCGCAGCACATGCCGACCACCGACCTAGCTACACCAACAGCTGAACGTCGTCTACACTGCAACAGCTCACCATTGTCCACACCTCGACACCAGCTGACCATCGTCCCCACCTCGGCACCAGCTGACCATCGCCCACACCTCGGCACCAGCTGATTATCGTCCACACCTCGACACCAGCTGACCATCAGCTGACCATCGTCCACACATCGGCACCAGCTGACCATCGCCCACACCTCGGCACCAGCTGATTATCGTCCACACCTCGTCACCAGCTGACCATCAGCTGACCATCGTCCCCACCTCGGCACCAGCTGACCATCGTCTACAATTCGGCACCAGCTGATTATCGTCCACACTTCAGCACCAGCTGACCATCAGCTGACCATCGTTCACACCTCGGCACCAGCTGACCACCGTCCACACCTCGACACCAGCTGACCACCGTCCACACCTCGGCACCAGCTGACGTGCGTGGTGTGCAGGAGCGCGGCCAGCCGGCGGCCGCTTCCCTTCAAGTCCTGTCCGGTCGGCGCGCGGCAATTACATCGACGCCAAGGACAACTCGCGCGCAAGAGTTCTGGCATAGTTGCGAGACAGGCCGACTAAGTGTGGCTGTCGGCCTGCCACTGCCTGCGAATGCCGCGTGTGGCAACTGAGACGAAGCTGACGCACGCCGCTAACAAGGCAGCACGGCATGTCCGTGATGCACAGGCAACTATTGTTAGCAAGTTGGAGCGTACTTTTGCTGGTGATGTCTCGCCATCTGGTCGGTTATCTGAGTCGTATTTCACACGACAGTTTGGCGCGCATTTGGCGCTTGGTTTTGTACGTGTTCTCATTGGTGCTCGCCGACAAAAGGCACTCTGGCTGGAAGGACTGTTGCCGGGTTTGAACTTCGACCGGTTGGATACACGTGGCCACTTTTTCATCGTCTCCTTTGTGACGCTTCGCAAGGCGCCCGTAGAACGGCGTGTTTGTCTGCTCGGCAGTTTGGTATCTGTTGTGGTGTGTTTTCAACGGACGTGGACAGATATTCTGAGTAGTAGATGTTTTATGCTCGGTGCTGTGAGCGCTGCCTGCCGAGACTAGTTTTCATAAAACCCGGTGGAAGTGCATTATATAACCTACACCTTTCGAGGAAGTGAAGGACACAACAAGACAATGCTATTGCTCGGGGTCGATGCCTTCCGTTTCTTTGCACATTTTGTGAGTGCACCAATTTGGTTTATTGGCGCATGTGTACCTACAAATAAATATACAACAACGCCTCTGCTGTTGACTTCGTCAGATAATGTAGCTGCATAGGCCCATATGCCATAGGCACAGTTTGTTGCGTCGTGCTAGGAGGGAATGCACATTTTCACAAAAGGATCCTTGGAGGAAAAGCGTCCGTGATGACATGCTCAGTGAAGATTGGGAGATTGCTCTTGGCATTGGTGCATTCCTTTGAATTGTTATAATTGGATGCGGTGTAGCTTTTTTGCAGCTAATTTCCCAGCGTAAAGCAAAGTTGTGCAATATGGGCAAACTTTGATATTTTTATTCTTTACAGGACGACGATCCTTCATTAATGCGTTCTGATACATAGCAGCGGATGCGACTTGTTTGCGATATCATCAATTACTTTTATCACCAACTGTTTCAGAAGGGCCCTTCCACGGAACCCTTCCACGAGGGTTCCAAGGTTGTTCCTCTACGTTACATTCAAGCCTAGAGAAAACCTCGCATCCCTATGTCGGCCTCAATTTGTCTGTTTGGTTCTGTGCATACCTATATATGTTTGATTTTTCCGCCCTCCATGTGTATATTTATATATGTTTGGTTTGCCCGCCCTCCTCTATATCTGTGTATTTCTATATATTCTATATCTATATATTTTATAGCTATATCTGTTTTGCTAGCCCCCCCCTCCCCCACGAACAGGATGGACGCCAAATAACCAGGTAGCTATCGATATTCCCAAAACCAACGCGACCAACCGTTCAAGCAGCCCCTGAGCAGCTTGTTGCATGATTCGGTGATGAACTGACCGAAAGCTACCTATCCAAACAGTCATTTATCAAACAGCCATCTGCTCTGGCGCCCAGTCCGCTGACTGACCTCCAGTCAGGCTTCTGATCAGCCGAGTACCTCCGGCGCTGGTGGTGTGGTCCGGTGACTGGCGGCCCATCTTCGTGTGGGTTGTCTCAATAGTCGCGCTCACCAGAGTTGACCACCTTCTGCCCCGTTCAGTGTCCATCGGGCGTGCAGCTTCTAGTGGTGGCAGGGTTTCGTTCATCTGGCGAATGTGGGGACGAGTGGTCTAGGGGTCAGATGCTCGTCTCACAATTGAAAGATTGTGGGTTCGAGTCTCACCTGTCGCTACTCTTCGCCCGCGACCAATCGACGTGAGAGATTGGCGACGCTATATGACTCAACGGTCGACGTGTCGTTAAAACCAATAACCAACCATCTGGCGAATGCCGACACTGAAAACTGATTTGGGTCACAACCAGATCGGACCCATTGGAGGCAAGGGTGAAATATGGCGACAGATGCAGTGCGGGTATTCTGTACTGTCCGTAGGCAATTATGGTGATAGCCTATGCACCATTTACACTGTTCATGGAGCTATTGATCAACTCTGGTCGAAGCGCCCTAAAGCCGAATTAACTAACACTGCTCATGGAGTTGCATATAATTGTCTTCCTATAAATGTGCTGGTGTTGTTGCCCCTAAGAACAACTGAACACATGAACTACTCGTGGTCCCCTGGCCACCATGCCGACTGGGATACGGCTGCGACTCCATAGACAACCGCTCAGCTCCAGCTCCAGCTCTAGCTTCAGCTCCAGCCCCTGCTTCAGCTCCAGCCCGTGCGCTATATAACCAACGCAGTCGATGCGCCCCGAACCCAAATAACCAGCCAGCCAGCCAGCGCCGCACCACTGCAGCTCAGCTGGGCGCCCCCCCCCCGTGCCGGCTGTTGCAGCGCGGCGGGTGCGATCGCTGTGAGCACCTCGCCATGAGTCGATGACCTCGTCTTCGGCCGAGGTTGGGTCGCCGGTGGCGCCGCTGTCGGCCGCCGGCAGCGCCGCGCAGCGGTCGGTGTCAGTAACCTGGCGCCGGCACCCTGTCGCCTGCTGCCGATCTCGCCGGCAACAAATGGGTGTGACGAATCCATCGCGCGCTCGGTCTGTCTGCATGGTGAGGCTGTGGTCGGACGCCGCGCCGCGCCGCGTCGACGGCGGCGCGTGGGGTCATGGGGGCAGCCAGCCACCCCTATCGATTATCGACCTCGACGACGGCCCGGTTCAAAGTTCCCGCGCCGTCTGGCTCCGCCCCGGCCGCCGTTCGGCCAATGGGCGGTGGCGGCGGCGCGCGCGGCGAGCTGGCAGGCCGCCAGCCGAAACAGCTGATCGGGCCGGGGTCAGAGGCGGTGCGGCGGCGAGACGGGTCGGAGGCCGGCAGTCGTGCGTGGCGCTCTGCGTGTGTGACTGCAGTGGGCGCGGCCGCAGCATGGCCTGGCACAACGTCGCCGTCAGTCCCAACACGGGCTGTGAGCGGTGCATCGGGTGAGTGTTGAGATGGGCCGCGCCGCAGCACCACCGGTGCGGACCCACGTCGGCACCGGGTCGTGGTGGTGCCGCGCCGGGTGGATGTGCTGGCGGCCGGCACTGATAAGGTGTCGTCCGCTTGCATGAACACGAGTGCCGGAAATGTAAACTGCAGGCACGTTATTCTGGCGATTTGTGATGGTTCCTGGATCGCCACTTTGGCTTCGACTCGTGTCCGGACACTTAGAAATGTGGCTCCTGCGTTAGCGATGCGCTGCATTAACTTCCGGCTGCCAAGATAGCTGCCCCAAGGGAAAGCAATATGACAGTATGGTTTCGTATCTCATGTGGATTATATAACACAAAGCAGGCATCTGGTAGCACAGACAACGGGCGGGGAACCTGTCATCCACGTGTGGCGGAGCCCCACGTGGACGACAGGTTGAACAGGTTGTCCACGTGGACGTGGGCCGGTCATTAATACTGCGTCGCTGATTCCTTGCGTGTTTGGGGAGCGTCATCCGTTGGTGGCTCTATTTACACTGAATATGACTATGCTGCATTTGATATTTATGTATTGCGAACAGCTCGTACGTGGCAAAAAGTACATGTCGAGGTTTTTGCTGGTCAGTTGGGAGGCTTGCCTCTATGGCGCGGATAGCTTGGCTCGGAGTTCCGATATGCAATGTACTGGATTGTGCCGGATATTATGATCATGCTGGTCAAATACCGCGCCATCACAGTCTGATTCTGCCCGGCCACTTGCCATAACCGCTAATGAGGGGCGCACATGTCATGTTTTCGCGCGTGAAGATGAGGCATACCACCGGGCTCCTCCAAGTTTGCCATGTTTGGGAAGATACGATAAAGGGCAGTGATACGATTGGGCAAAATGAAGGGCGTGATACGATCATCACGTTCTTCCCTGTGCGGAGAGTCACGGGTTCTACTTAGGCTGAGTTCGGCGGCTCGTGCTTCCTGCGGGGCCAGCTAAGCACCATATTGTGTATTAACCAGCTAAGTAGCGTTTCGGCCCTTCACACGTTTTGCCTGTCGGATCCTATTTTACTGGATATCATGAGTTAGCTTAATATTCTACGTTAGCCTGAGGATTGAGCGATGCTGTGTTGGATCCCAAGTCATTGTGGGCGTCAGTGGAAACGAGTGCGCTGATGCAGCGGCGAAACGTATTACCAAATATCACACACGGACACTGCTGCTCCTGGCCAGGCACCACTGCAGAGCTATTTACTCTTGTGCGTTAAATAATTGCCAAGTGAGTTGGGATGTTTTAGATGGCAACACGCTGGGGGTAATTAAGCCATGCCTTGGACAGTTGCTAAGCCATGCCTTGGACAGTTGCGATTGTGTTGGCCTAAGAGTGGGCGAGACGAGACATGGCTATGGCTATGTCGAGTCGACTTGGCATCGGATCGCGCTGCCTCGGGTGTCGTGCTGCACTAGCTGTACGTGTTGGTCCCAGTCGCCGTCGTCCTGTGTTCCCTCTGCCCTCCGATTCCACGGTATTGGCTGATGGTGGCCGTATCCGTCAGCGTCGGCTCGCTCGTAGGCCTGGGGCGCCCGGAAACAAACCGGCGCAGAGTTGCTCTGAGGTGGCATGAAACTTGAATAGTTGGCAGCGTGTAAACTAGTTGAGTTATGGGCAATGCATGGCCATGACAGCCGATGCTCTCTAAAGCTCAATGCTTAACTAACTAACTAAGCCCTGTCTGCTCTATGGCGACCAGCCGTCCTGTGGTGATCAGCTGTGCCCCCTGCCCGGTGACCTGTTAGTCCCGTTTAATCCTCTCTGGTAGCCGGCCACTCCTGTCTGATCCCGTCTGATGGCCGGCCGCTCCCGCCCAATTATGTTTCGCCACCATCCACTCCAGTCTGATCGTGTCTGGTAACTGGCCACTCCTGTCTGATCATGTCAATGTCTGGTGGCCAGCCAGTCCTCACCGGTCCTGTCCGATCATCCACTCCTGTCTGATCATGTCCGGTGACTAGCGAGCAGCTCGTCTGTCGTCGAGTATATCTGTTGTCCGATCGACGCCCTCGCTTCCCACCCACGATGGCGCGCGTGCGCGTACACACATACACATACACACACACACACGCACACATACACGGCCCATTGCGCGCGCACTTTCGCCCTCGTTCCCGCGGAAATCGGGCGCGCGCCGGCGGCGAGGACAGGGCCCTGGGCGCAGCTGGTGTGCCCGCCGCCGGCGCTCACTGGCGCACTGTTTCGGGCTCAGCTGGCCTCTTCCCATTCAGTCCGGCGGCGACACGCGCACGGAGAGAATGGGACACGGCACATGGAATAATTAATTTCGGAGGGTATTTTGGTGGTCGTTGCTGTTCTGAATGCTCACACGCGGTGGCATCATTTGTCGGCTCTGCTGGTGCAGGTTGCCAGAGCAGAATGGGAATTAATGTAGATTTGTCTCTGGAAACATCTGCACTCCGGGCTCGAGCCGATTAAGTCGGCTTCGTATGTACTCCACACAAAACTGTAGAAGGAATGCAAACATCACTAAGCAGAACGTAGAACGACACACACAAAGTGACAAGGCTCACACCACCACTGATATCAGTCAGCCGCCACTTCACAACCACCAGCAGCAGACCGCGCCCACTTCTCCACTTCTTCAGTCAGACGGATATGGTGCCGACCACGCGCTAAGTCGGCCGACGGTACAGCGCTCATGCGCACTGGTTGCAATGTTGTTCGACTGTTCCGGCTGTGGTCCGAACGTCTCCAGAGACCGGCGATCTGGCCGCCTGTACACTGAGCAAGGGCCGACGTCTGTCATGGACGCCCCCGGAGCCGCCGGAGACCGCTGCTCGGTGCGGGCCGCTCTGGCGTTTTCTGTTCGGAAATCTAGCTGTCAACCAATCGACGCAACACGACTTCAGAAATCGCATTGCCAAACGCGTTGGGGCATAAGCACAAGAGCTTGGTTGGCGGTGTATGTGTGTGGCGGCGGAACTCGTTGGACAATGCTTTTTTGTGGGGGGGGTCTGATGTAAGCACCTAGCCGTGTACTGACACTGACAGACAAGCGTGCCGATACCATTCTACTCCATCCGTCGATTATCGTCCAAAGATGGAGCTTTTCATTGACGAGTGGTCTAGGGGTAAGATGCTCGTCTCACAATCGAAAGATTGTGGGTTCGAGTCTCACCTGTCGCTACTCTTCGCCCGCGACCAATCGGCGTGAGAGATTGGCGACGCTATATGACTCAACGGTCGACGTGTCGTAAAACCAATAACCAACCAACCGACGACATTGGCACATGTGGTCGGAACTGGCGCACGATAAAGCCTGTCTGCGTGCTCCTGACACGTGCTCTGGCTCCTAAACAGAGATCATTCGCACTACGAACCTTACAAGCAAGTTGTCCAATCTTGTTGGAGACATGTCTTATGATAAGAGAGCTGGCCCGGTGTGGTTAGAGGCGAAACAGTCATCTGCATTGCTGACACAAATATGCTGTTCCTGGATTTTTGGCATCCAAAGCATTATACTCTGGAAAATTATGCTCTCAGTTTACCACTTGGAGGTTCAATGAGGCTGTTTTACAATGAAATAGTCCATGATCAAGTGCTCAAGATTCACAGGAAAGTGTAAGGTGAGATTCTGATGTCACATATTTGAGAATAAAAATATCATCTCCACATTCGATTGGCCCAACATTTTCCTTTCCACGTCCAGGATCACAAAGCACAAGTCCAACCCGGGTGGTCTGCCAGCGGTTTTCTCATTTTATGCAGATGCGATGTTGTGGTGCCCATGGGCCGGTCGGTAGGAAATGGTTACTTCCCACGGTTCACGTTCAATTTGGGGCCAATATGAACGCCAGTTGTTGGTGCCGTCTGACTTCCAAAGCTGCACACCCACACACTGGGTCGGTATTTCGCCCGATGTGCCGTCCGACTAAGGCCGTCCTGAACTTTCCCTGACCTTCCGAAACCGCGCAGTGACGTCGACCTGATTCAGATCGCGGCGGCCTCTACCGACGGCGACGACTTTCTCTCATCCATCTGGTGGGAATGTGCGCGCCTGACACGAAGGTGTGACCGTGTCATTTGACCGCGCCGGCCGCACCACGTACCTCCGAGACAGAGGTGCCTCTCCCACGGACGCATGGGCACGCCCAGTTCCGACGCAGGCGGCCCGGTACCAAGTGCTGCGCGGGTAAAAAGCCGGTCCTAACGCGCCGCCGCCGCCGCGCCATGTTCTGATGCGTGTTGCCTCTTGTTCTCGAGGTGCCGACGCGCCGCCCGCCGTCAGCTGACTCGCGTTTCCAGCGGGGCCCTCTCCCGTCGGCAGGGATTACCCCCTCTTCCTCATGGAACCGTGTCGGGTGAGGGCGACAAGTCGATGCGACGTCAAAAATTGATGGGGCCATCCAGCCAGCGTGCCCCGGTGGGCTGCCGCCTGTAGGAGGCTCAGCGCTGACCACCGCCGTTCTTGGACTACGGGCGGTGGGTGCTCTTTGCGTGTTCATTCTGCACTGATATGACCGCCATGTGAACAATTATTTCAGGACAGCAGTGGCGCGAATGCTGTGATACTGGTCCCGTACATAGAGTCTGAGTCGTTGGACGACCCTTTGTACACCGAGTCTGAGGCGTTGGACGACCCTTTTTGTACCGCGTTTGAGGAATTTGACGACCCTTTGTACATCGAGTCTGAGAAATTGGACGACCCTTTGTGCACCGAGTCTGAGGAATTGGACGACCCTTTGTACACCCGAGTCTTGAGGCATTGGACGACCCTTTGTACACTGAGTCCTGAGGGGCGTTGGACGACCCTTTGTACGCCGAGTCTGAGGTGTTGGACGACCCTTTGTACACCGAGTCTGAGGAATCGGACGACCCTTTGTCGGAAACCGAGCTCCGATCAGTCGGCTGTTCGATATGCCCTAAAACCCAAACAATCAACCAATCAAGGGCAGTCGGTGCCAATGTCAGCCCCACGGATGGTAGATTCGCCGATGTTATCCGATAGCCGCTGTCGTCGTGTGAACGGGTGTCCGTCTGGTGACGGTAGGGTTTCCAGATGGTGGCGGTCGGGAGGTGCGCCGGCGCGGTGTCAGATCGAGGTCGGCGGGGCCGGCCGCGTGTCTGGCGGCCGGGCGCGCGTCACGTCACGGTCGTCGGTCAGCTGCGTGCCGGAGTTATTGGCCGATCGACCTTGGGCGGCACCGTCACCTCGGCGACGGCCGTCGGTGTCGCGACGGCGGCTGACGAGTTTAGTGGCCGTGTGTCGGCACGGCCGGCCGGCAGCCTCGCCGGTGGTCGTCCCGGCCGGTCCCGGACGGCCAGCTGGTCGGCGCGCATCTGAGCGGGGCGGCCGCCGGTCAGGTTAGGCCACCAGATGCCGGACAGGTTGTCGCCCGTCGGCTGGCCTCACGGCCGGATCGGGCGCAGTCAGCTGATGGTTGTCTCCTCCCGGCTGGTGTCAGGCAAGGTCAGCGCGGGTCAGATGGGATCGTGGCTGGTCAGACGAGTCAGCGCTGGCGCATCGACAGTCACCTCGCTCCGCTCTGGTCAAGCGGGGCCAGTATGGATCAGGTGAAGTTGATGTGGGTCAGGTCAAGTCGCTCCACCCCCGACCCACCCCAGCCACCGCCTCAGCTGCAGTTGGATCCGGCGAGGTCATTGCGCTGACATTCTCCTCCTGTCAGGCCAGCGCTTGACCCGGCCGCCGTCGGACGCGGCGGGCAGCTGGCGGTCGCATTGTCGCCTGAACGCGGGGAATTTCGGCGGGAACCGGCGGCGCGCCACAAATAGAGGCCGGCGGCTGGCGCGGCGGCCGGCCGTCGTGTAAGTCACGGTGGCCGGCGCCGGAAGCGGCGACGCACGACCGGCCGACCACGGTGTGTGCGATCGCACAACGGCCGGCCCAAGAACGCACCTGTGGCGGCCGGAAGCGGCGCGGCGTCTGGCCTGGCGGCCGGCCCGCCGCCAGGTTGACGGCCGCTGTCGCTCCAGGTGCCGGCCACAGTCGGCCGACCCTCCCGGGCAGCCGGCGCGCGGTCTTGGTCTCTGTGTGAGGACAAGGGGGAGGAGTGCGGCGGCCCGCCACCAGGTTGATGGCCGCTGTCGCTCCAGGTGCCGATCACAGTCGACCCTGCCTGGCGGAAGGCGCGCGGTCTTGGTGTCTGTGTGAGTACACGGGGGGGGGGGGGGGGAGAGGAGAGCGGCGGCCCGCCATTCACGGAGCGCAGGCTGCCACTGGCGGTCATGGTCTGACGACGGGGTCGTGACGTCAGGACTGGCGGCTATGATGACGTCAGTGGCGAGGTCGACGGCGGTGGTGACGCTGTCGACGCTGTTGGCCGGCTGTGACTGCCACCACGCCACCATGTTCGGCCATCGTAGGCGACGTTCCAGTCGGACAGTGACTGCCCTCCCGCCATGGGGACGGGGATGATGACCCTTCGGCCCATTGGCCCGTGAAGGAGACGACGACCATTCCATCCCAAGGAAGTAGCGCACCCTGGAAGGGGATGACGACCCTCTGGCCGTGAGGAGGCGGTGACGGTCCGGCTTTAGCCGGTCGTTGACGCGGCCGTGACCTGTCTCCATCTCCGCAAATTGTGCGCGTCACGGCGCTCTTCTCTGTCGCCGGCCGGCGCTGCCGGCGGAGGTGGCGCTATTCGGCGTGGCCGGCCGGCGCTATAAACGATGCCTAATTGCCGTGTGTGTTCCGGTGCGACTGAGCGGCACCGGCACCCGCGGCCGCCAACCGCCCGCCGTTGGAGCTGAAAGAGGCGCCGGCGCGCCGCGTCGATTTCGGCTGCACCTCGGCGCCGACGGTGCGCGCCTTTTTGCGGCACCAACTGCGGCGGCGCGCGCAACCCTCGCCAAAGGTCATGCAAAAACGCGGCCCAACCATGATTTTCTCCTGTCGATTTTTGCCGCGCGCCCACCGAGTCTGCGCCGGCCGCGGCCGGAATGTCCATCGTGACCGTAAAACCCACTGATTAAGTTGCTCTGACCGCATTCCGGCCGCGACGAGCAGCTGCGCGGCGGCGGCGGTGGGCGGCGCCGGCGCGGCGAGTGCGGCGCGACCTCGCCGCAGCGCCGCCGGAACCGCGGCAGGCATCCGGCCGCTCGACGGACGGGCGGACGAACGCCCTTGGCGCGAGACTTGCCCCGACGACAGGCCGACCGGCCGTCCGCTCGCCGTCCGCCGCTGTCCTTGTCTTTTAATTATTTACCGCCCATGTGGATGCAATCGGGTGATAAAAAGGCGACACAGGCGCGCGGCGGAAACGACCGCTGCCGGCGGCGGCTCGGCCGATAAAAAGTCGCCGCCGTGGGAACCGGAGAACCGGACGGCACAGCGTTCAGTCCGAAAAACGGCGCGCGCGCGCCGCCGCCGCCGCCGCCGCCGCCCGGCGGGGTTGTTGGCCTCGGCAGCTTCCGCTCGAGGCGCGTTATCACTGGTGGTGGTGTGTCGACTGCTGCCATCTAGGCGGCGCGACTGGAGGGCCGACCGGAGCCATGCACTGGTCTTGCTATGCTCGACGAGTTTGACGGCGTGCATGGCGAAGGAAGGAGGTAGCACCGATGTGTGCATGGGCACCACCCAGGTTTTGAAGCATAGGTTGTTCTGGGATTTTTAGCATCCAGAGCATTTGCTCAAAAAATAATCCTCATTGTTCTCATTTGGACGTTGAGACAATGAACTGTTCTGTGATGAAGTGTTCAAGATTCACTGGAAAGTGGAAACAGTTTCCGATGTCTCAGGTTGGAAGAACAATATTCTCCCTATTTCATTATCCCACAATTTCCCCCTATATGTCCAGGATTACGAAGTACAAATCTAACCTTGGCTCCACACCGAGAGATCGTTGACGTAGATTTCGGTGATAGATCGGACTGCATTCACAACACATTCTTGGAGAGTTTCTGTTTCTCCGCGAATATTCGGCGCGAGAGGATGCCTGATGGGCTTCCTTCTTCTTCACACATACTGGCGCTCACACACCCACTGTTCACGTTCACACACCCACTGTTCACGCTCACGCCTATTCCTCACACGTGGAGCCAGTGAAGGTCCGTAACCGGGCGGGAGAACCGTCAGTGAGCGGCCAGTTTGTACCGTTTCCATTGTTAACATGGGCCGCGCGTCAGCCGCAGCGAGCGCCGGTAGCCGGCGTGTCCACGGTCCGTGGGTCCGTCTCAGGTGCAGCGAGCCTCGGCGTGTCCACGGTCCGTGGGTCCGTCTCAGGTGCAGCGAGCCTCGGCGTGTCCACGGCTCGTGGATCCGTCTCAGGTGCAGCGAGCCTCGGCATGTTCACGGCCCGTGGATCCGTCTCAGGTGCAGTGAGCCCCGAAGGCCGGCGTGTCCACGGTGCGCAGATCCGCCGAGTGATTACCGACAGTCTGGTCCAGCGGCTATGCAAACTATGCTCTTTTCGCTGGCTTCGGCCAATTACGCGCCATCTAATTAGCCGGCCGGTGGTGGGGCCGCGGCTGCGGGTCCTCTCGGCGAGATACGCTCCCGCGCGCCGACTGTGTGCCCGACAGCGGCGACGGTGACGGCTGACAGACCGTGCCGACTGTCGCCGTCGTCGGGCACCAGTCTGTGGCACCTGTAGCCGGCATGGAACCGGCGCGGAGCGCAACCAAATCTGCAGCGATTCGTCACTTTCATAATGCATCAGTTTATCAAATCAAACACGTGGTCAAGGGACCCCCGCTGAGCTTGAGAGTAATGACAGGCACGGTACTTGGTGTACCTCTTCCACAGTTGTTTTTAGTGTAGCACGGGAGCAATCTTGAAGTTGATTGCGCAGTAGAAGTATTGCTGAAGCGAATTTGGAGTATCGGTTCCATCAGTTTCCATGAAGCGCATTAGTGATGACGCGTTATTTCGTCAGTCTCGTGATTGCGGTTGTAAAGTGTGGACGGTTTGGTACATGTGCTGGGCAGTGGGATGTGCCGAGCCAGTCAGTGTGTCGTGGTCGTGTGTGTCGTGACGGCGTGCAGCGGTGTTGCGGTGGTGTGACGTGACGCCTCTGTCCGCCGCAGGCTGTTGCGCGATGTCACACTGGGCGAGTCGACGCCCGAGGGCCGGGCCGCCGCGTCGCTGCGCCACTTCAAGTCGCTGCCGGTGCGACAGCGGCTGATGATCTGCTCGCCGGACCTCAGCTCGCCCGACTGCGACAAGGAGAACGCTCCCTTCCGGTCGCCGGCCAAACAGGACGCTTCGTTCGAGCTGAACAGTCCGAAGAGGTGCGGCCTCAGCGAAAGGTGAGGCGCCGCTGGGTGGCTCTGGTCGCGGGCGGGTGTAGCCACATCGTCGGGCCGACAGCTGGTGGATAGGCTGTATTGTCGCACGTCCGACGGCCGGCTTCCATGCATAATACGTTTTGCAACACTGCAATGGCTCGTCGCCAAATGGAGAAAAAGCTGAGTGTTTAGATCAGGCATAATGCGAATGACACGTTGTGGTTAATGCGTGTAAATCCGTTGCTTTCGCTTAAAAAAAAATACTTTGGAGTTTGTGGGTGTTGTTCATGATGGCGGACATGTGACCCAGTGTTTGTATATTGCAGGTCGGGGCAGCGTGCTTCCGATGGCCTGGGGCAGCGTCGTCTGCCGCTGGGCCAGGTGCAGCGGCCCGCACCTGTGACCACCGAGCCGCCCGAGACACAGGACTCCAGCTCACAGGACAGCGGATACGACGCCGCCGAGCGGGATGACTTCAGGTGAGCGGGCCGGGCCGTGTGGCAACAGCAGTCGGGAGCCCGGCCGAGATCGCGCGCCCATCGCCGCAATTAGTTCTCCGGCTGGAGTATCCGAAGCTGCTCTGGAATGCGACCTGTCCTGAACACTTGACTGGCGACGGTGTGTGTTATCTAGGCAGCTAACTACGTCACGGGAGAGCCGGGAGTTCGTCCACCAACACCCGCGACACACGAGTGCATGCCGTTACTGGCCCAGTGCGAACGGAAATAGCATCAGCCAGATGCTATGTCTCGACGTTTGTATTTGGCTTGCTGACAGCCATCCGACGTCTTGGCTGTCAGGGATCACTGAACCTTTGTCTACCGTACCGGCTTAGAAGTGTGTTTATTCGTTGAACTGGGGCTCTGGTGCGCCTATGCTCGTCCGACGTCATGACTGTGTCCCTGCTACCTTTTACCGACTGTATATCTGCCGGGCCTCTGCACTCTCCTCTTCCGACTGTTCCTCGCCAGATTACGTCTTCCGCTTTCCCCTTTGACTTAGCCATACGACCAACGCAGTCGATGCGCCCCTAAACCCAAATAACCAACCCCCAAATTCCCCTTGGACTTCGCTCACATGGCTGGCGCCCTGCCGCTGACAGCACCTGGACCTGACCTGTAGCCGACCCGTGTCAGACCTACTCGACCTGTACACGACCTCCCTGAGGTCCCCGAGGATCTGTACCCGACCCGTCTGACCCGTGCGCGGGCCGCCAGGTTCGCCGCGCCCACGGCGCCCCCGCCGCGCCGTGCCCGGTCGTCGACGTCGTCCAGCTCGTCGGGCTCGCCGGGCCCGACGGGGCTGCGCCGATCCGACTCGGACGGCTTCATGGACGCCATCGACCTGGACACGATGGACGAGAGCGCCATGCCGGCCGGCCTGCTGTCGCTGCTGTCGGCGCCGATACTCCACAGTCCCGTGGCGGAGGCGGAGCCGGCGCCGCGGCGGCCCGCCATCCGCCGCTTCCTCAGCATGATGGAGCCGGCCGCCGCCGCCGACGGCCGGCCGCGCTCGGTGAGTTGGTGGCCGTCACCAGAGTTGGTGGCTCGGTGAGTTGGTGGTGGCCGTCGCCTGTTCGCCGCTCCGCGTTTGGGATCGAGGGTTCGGAGGCTGGGAACAGGGTTGTTAGCGGGGTTATAGGTTGTAGTTAAATCTTGTACTTGGTTGTACTAAGTAGGTATTCGGTTGTAGTTCAAGGTTGAGGGGCTTTAGGACGAGGAATACGAACCTGTTGAGAATTGAGAAGTGGGGTTTGGAAATATGTGTGAGCATGGAGACATGGAGGGAAGGGGAGGAGGGTTGTTTGTTTGGTTGGCCGTTTGAGTTTAAGGGAGCAGCGACCATGGAAGGAGAGCGGAGAAGTATGTGTTGATAAGAAATGATTATGTGCGCTAGTGTCCTCAACAATGGAGGTAGTGGTGTACTCTGCTTCTGGTCGTCTGCCAACTGTGCCTGTGTTTAACTGCCTAATAATATAATATAATGATTAATATTATTAATATTATAATAATTCATAACTGTATCCCCCAGTGTGTTTGAACTGCCTTAGAAAGAGTAGTGTCTGGAAGGTCCCAGCAGCATTGGTTCTTCCTGTGTTCGGACGCCCGAAAACAAAGCACCCCCTGTGCGCTTGAAGCGGTGGTACTGGTATCACTCCCATGTGCTGCAGCGACTGTGGTACCAGCGCCCTACCCCACCCCGTGTACTGGGGTGGCTGTAGTACCAGTGGCGCCCCTGTGTGTTAGAGCGGCTGTGGTACCAGTGACGCCCCTGTGTGTCAGGGTGACTGTGGTACGAGTGGCGCCCCCTGTGTGCTGGGACAGCAGTGGCACCAGTGGCGCCCCCTGTGTGCTGGAACAACAGTGGTTCCAGTGGCGTTCTGTGTGCTGGGACATCAGTGGTACCAGTGGCGCCCCTGTGTGTTTGGACGACCGTGGTGACAGCGTCTCCCCGCCGACAGTCGCTCGCTGACCGGATGCCGGTGCCGGTTCCCGGTCGACTGGGCCAGTTTAAGCGGCCCGACCCGCCGGCCACCGAGCCCGGCTCGCCCACGCGCAAGCGGCTCTGCTCGCTGGCCGAGAACGAGACGCCGCGCGGCGAGCTGCAGCGCTCCGAGAGCCACCGCGAGACGCCGCGCGCCGACCGCGTCCGCCCGCTGCAGCGATGCCACTCCGAGTCGGAGGCGACCATCAAGCGCGCCGTGCAACGCTGTCAGTACACACAGCAGTACGCGCCATGCATGGGCTGGACTGTGTTTCGTTCCGGTCGATTTCGTTTATTGAGTGGAGGTTTGTTTGCGGTTTGGGGTTTGGGTCCGGGCTGGCTTTGGTGTGATTTGGTTCAGTTTGAATGCAGGGTTGTTGGTTTCCGTTTTGACGGAGCGAACAGCTTACGTCAATATTGACTCCCTTTGTATTTATTATCGCAATGCATATGTATGTTGGTGTGATCATGGCCATCGGCATTTTCGAAAAGCGCAACATTGCTACCAAACACTGGTTGTGTTTGTTCTGTTCAAATCTAACTGTCGCCAAACCTGTTGAGTTGATGCAACGGAGCGTAAATGAGACGGCCATGACGTGCCACACACAACACCTCTCCTTCAGGGCTGTCCTCAATATCGACTGGTGTCGGCGGCCCGTGGCGATTGAATCACTTAGACTGTCACTTCATGACTGAGACTGAGGTGTGTGTGTGTGTGTGTGATGCCACCATGCTCTCTAGGCCGATTCACGTCCACCTTGCACGTGTGCGTGCGACTGCTGACCGGCGCGTTGCCTCTTGTGCAGCGTGTCAGGACCCGGACCTGATCGGAGACTGCAGTCGGCCGTACGCGCTGCCGCTGGCCCGCACCACGCGCAACCACGACCTCAAGGCGATCTCCGTGGAGACGCTGGGCGATCTCATGGACGGAAAGTTCAGCGGCACCGTCGCCTCGTACCAGGTGGTAGACTGCAGGTGAGACCGTCGGTTGACCTCCGGTGAGAAGGGATTGGCGCAGAGGTTCCCGGTGAGGCGAGCCGAGGGGCACTGCCACCGCCGGGCGGTTCTCCGGTGAGACGAGATTGGAACGGTATTTCCAGCGTGGCGAACCTGGCGTCTGGGCCCTGGTGAGACTACGCTGATATAGCTTGTGGCGCGCGTATGGCTATAGCAGGACTGCACCGGCGTGCCCGGCAATGACTGGACATGAGGGGTGTCTCATGCTGATGGTGCGCGAGCTCACTATCTTCAAGGTCGTGGGCTGGCCACGACCCCTTCACCTCTCGGTCGATAAGCGAGGCTGTCACCTCTGACCCTACACCACTCGAGTAGCACAATGACCCAGCGAGCGTGTGCCACTGACTCGCCTTGAGGCCACAACCATCACAACCATCGCCGTCACGGTCGGCAGGTACCCGTACGAGTTCGAAGGCGGCCACATCAACGGCGCCGTCAACCTGTACACCAGGGACGCGATCCACGAGCACCTGCTGGCCGGCCGGCACGCGTCCCAGCCGCCGCCGCCCAACGCCGACGCCTCCGAGCGCCGCCACGTGCTCGTCTTCCACTGCGAGTTCAGCTCGGAGCGCGGCCCCAGCATGTACCGGTTCCTACGCGAGCAGGACCGCAAGCTCAACAAGCAGACGTACCCGGCGCTGCTGCACCCCGAGATCTACCTGCTCGACGGCGGCTATAAGCGGTTCTTCGAGGCGTTCGGCGCGCACGAGGGCCGTTGCGAGCCGCGCGCATACAAGCCCATGAACAAGGAGGGCCACGAGCGCGACCTCAAACACTTCCGCGCCAAGAGCAAGTCGTGGGCGGGCGACAGCCGGGCGCGCGGAGTCTCGAAGCGCATGTTCTTGTGATGACCTCGAGTGGCTAGCTGCGTACAAAGTCTGGCGGCGTGCCGAGCACCGCTCGTGCGTTAGTGCCGTGCAATAGGGCTGGTCGACGACGAGCGTCGACTGCCCGCTGTGCCGTGCATGTACAGGCGCGAGTGTGTGTGTGTGTGTGTATGTGCGTGTGTATGGGTGCATGTGCGTGTGCGTGTGAGTGCTGCAGTGTGATATCAGCTGTTACCAAAGTGCGCGCGCGCTGGTGGCGGCGGCACAGTCGCCGCTGCGAGAGCACGCGTCCGTATCGGACAGCGTGCAGATGTGCCGTAGATTGCAGGGACCAGAGAACACTATGATCGGACATGTCGAAGAGTGTGCTCGGTCGCTTTGCACATGATAGACCTTCGATCTGATGGAATTGACTTGCCGCCCGTTGGCTGTCGGCGCTGCGGGCGTGCTTCCCTGTCGGCCCGGTGCGACCATGTACCGTGCGATTGCTGTTTTAAGTTCCGACATACAGGCCTGCAATTCCCCCGTGGGTCTGACCCGGACCCACGCGTTCTCGTCGGTCTCAATAGCACGTGCGCGTGCTGACGTGGGTGTGGCCAAATGCCGTGCGGCGCACCCTTCCACCAGTTCTTTTGAGCCGTTGGCCGCTTCCTCACGCTTTTCAAAACTGTGCGTATTGCATTCGCGGCGTTTACCAATGTCTGCTATCGCCGCCCCCCCTCCCTCCTCCGACGTGACGTCGTAAAGTAACGTGCCGTGACGGCGCGTTTGTGTAAATTGTGCCGCGTTGTACCGGCCTTCAGTTTGTTATATCGAGTTGCAGCGGGCTGGGGCCCGGTCATAGGTCACTACTGTGGTGGCTCGCCAGAGGCTAGCTGTGGCTCACGGCGCCTCTGCTACTGTAATAAATTCCGTGTCACACGTTGGGATTTGATGCCATGGTTTTGACGAGTCACCATCAAAATCGAGCGTTTGAAAACATGAGGGTCGAACCGCTCAGTACCACACAACGCTGCCGCTCGGAAGTCGTCCCAAAGACAAAGACAAAGACGTATATCCCGGCCGTCCACAATAGACTAGTGGCTATTACAGCCTACTGTCGAGTTTTAAAACAAAAGGTATCAGTAAATAAGGGCTGTCACAGGTGCAAAGGAAAATTATAACAATTGTTTATACCAACGGCACGGAGAGTCAGCAGGTACGATGAGAAGTGAGCAAGTATAATGAGAAGTCAGCAAGTACGATCAGAACAGTCAGTCCAGTCCCGCGCACAAATGCTGCCTAAGGCTGCGACTGAACAGGGGAACTGGCAGTCGCTTCAGCTCGTGCGGCAGGTCGTTATGCAGGGCAGGGCCTCATGAGCAAAAAAACGGCGCCTGCCCATCTCTGTCCGCGATCTGTGGACGTACAGGTCCCGATCCCAACGGGTGTGGCGGTCACCGTGTTCGGTTACAGTGTTAATGGTGCCGGCTAACTTAGCAGGCTCCCGCAGACGGCGCACCTTATGAAGCAGGCACAGCAACGTGTGGTATGAGAAGTTATCCCGGCTCATCCAGCCAAGGCGCTCTGACAGGTCCGCGACGTGATCAGATTTAGTTTGTCCGAAAATAACTTGCTCGATAGTTAATATATATTTTTGAATCCGATACATGTTCTTTTTGGTACCATTACCGTACACCGAAATGCAGTACCGGATCTGAGAGGACCAAGGCATTGACGAGCACCGATATGACAGATGGTTGCAGGTGGCCTCCGAGATGCGACAAACGGGTCTAAAGTTCCGAAAAATCGTCTGGTTATGTTAGAAACATGCGAGTGTGCTGAGGGTGCGATCAAAAGTGAGTTCTAGGTTTTTACTTGAGAACAGGGAAGCGAATGTTGATCGCGAAACGTTACCGCAAAGTTGGTAAGATTGCATAAATTGTGTTCCCCGCCAAGGACCATAGCTGGGTTTGCTTTGGATTTCTTTTTAGGCCGTTTCCGTGGAACCAAATGTCAAGGGAGGCCAGGACGTGTTCCATCTCGGCAACAACACTTGTATGCGAGTATGTTTCCGGTGACCAAAATGTATGTGCCATCTGCATACTGAACGACTGCTGCGCCCCCAGCGAACAGACTACGCAGTAGAGCAATGGGCCAAGAGATGAGCCTTGAAAAACTCCGATATTGTTAGGAAGTGGTACAGATTTTATACTGCAATCGAGATTGTCAGTGAGGCCCTGGTCAGTGACACTGAGTATGGTTTTGGAGATAGGCCGAAAACCATGAAGTGTCGATACCGTGCTGGTTCGATTGTGGGTTCGAATCTCACCTGTCGCTACTCTTCGCCCGCGACCAATCGGCGTGAGAGATTGGCGACGCTATATGACTCAACGGTCGACGTGTCGTAAAAACCAATAACCAATAACCAACCGATACCGTGCTGGCTTAATTTGATCAAGAGTTTTGAATGGTCGATTACATCAAAGCATTTGCTCAAGTCCGGAAGGCAAAGAAGAAATATCTCACCATCACCACCATCTCCATGAAGTACCCCTCTACAAATCGCTTGTTCGCCGTAACCCAGGCATCAGACTGCTGGTCGGCGGCCCACTACGATGGGCCTCGCCATCAGTGGGTTCCTCGTATTCCATCAACCGTCAGCATTCGCTCGCGTCGGTTGGACTGCGTTCGCTGACGGTAGCACTTACGCCGTGACGTTACCGTATTTGATGTTGACGAAGTTTGGTTCCGAATCCTGCGCCGGCCAGAATTCCTCGACGTTTGGTTGGTTGGTTATTGGTTTTACGACACGTCGACCGTTGAGTCATATAGCGTCGCCAATCTCTCACGCCGATTGGTCGCGGGCGAAGAGTAGCGACAGGCGAGATTTTCCTCGACGTTTGACGCCCTTAGTTTTCTAAGTCAGAATCGATTAGTGATATTCGCGGCACTAACTCGCCCGTCTTGCACGAATGACGCCATCCGAACTAGCACCAAACATTTATTGGGTTCGACACGCAGCTAAACCAGCCTCCATATGGGCCATGACTCGGGATACATTTTTTTTTAACATTTACTATCTGAGATATAAGATGGGAATCACACCGGCAGAGCGTAGTCGGCGAAGCGGCGACAACTATCCAAATCTGACAACGTTATGGAACCGACTACTGATTCCAACGCATCATATCGCTCCAAATTGCGAAAATATCACGATGACATGATGAAAAGTAAACACGTCACTAACAATTTTCCGTACCCTGAACTGGGAGCCAACAACGAGAAACGTCCGTTCCGCAATCACAACACACGGGCGCCTACGCCTGAGCGGGGACGCGTCTACTTGGACTTGCCCTGGTTGGCCACGGCCTCCATGGCCTTCTTGACTGTCTCTGGATCGCCGAGGAACTGCATCTTGTGGATCGGACGCATTTTCTCGTCCAGCTCGTACACGAACGGGATACCTGCAGATGTTAAGCGTGTTAAACACGTTTCGCATAATGCACATTCATAGACGAATATGCAGCTACTGGAAATCCCTAGATAGGAATAATGGCACGTATTTCGTAGGCCGCTATATCGTTCCACAATTAAATTTAACAGTCTGGAGCAGGGACGTAGGCAGGAATTGTCCAGCAGGAGCAGATTTTGCGAGGAGTACACGGGCTACCCCAAGCCTTTTCAAAATCCTTGGAGCTCGGCCGGTATATTTCGAAAAGGGCCCGTTTTGTGCTCAGATTTTCGTCAATCCTCATTGCAGTAAATAAAAGTAAGTAAATACAAATAAATAAATAAAAATGGACGGAGTCAGCAGCAGGAAGTGCGAGTGTCGGCGGCTGATCGGTGATTTGAGCAACTAAGTGGAGGAGTTGACGAGGGAGGCGGAGTACCTAAGGGGGATTAATGGTGGGACCCATTATAGGTAATACTAGTCAAGAGAGTCGGTTGGTTGGTTATTGGTTTTACGACACGTCGACCGTTGAGTCATATAGCGTCGCCAATCTCTCACGCCGATTGGTCGCGGGCAAAGAGTAGCGACAGGTGAGATTCGAACCCATAATATTTCGATTGCGAGACGAGCATCTTACCCCTAGACCACTCGTCCCCTTGTCAAGAGTCAGGTACAGGGTAAGAATACTGGTGATAGTAGTGAGGCCCAGGTGAGTTGAGGAGAGTGGATGATGATTAGGCGTAGAAGCACAACGATAGCTTTCAGAAAAATGGCTCTTGGCCTGGAGATGCATAATAGGTTTGAGGTTTTGCAAGAGAGGGAGAGTAATACTAGTGGGGATGGATGTGTGAGCCAAAAGGTAGCTAAAGATAGTGAGAGGGAGGTTTTAGCTATAGGTAACTCAAGAGTTCAGTATGCTGATCGTACATTTTGTAGTAGGAACTCGAGCAGCACTAGAGCCTGCTTCCCAGGGGCCCCAGTATAGGATGTTGGGGATATGACGGAAGGAGTAATGCAGGGGAGTAGAGATGGAGCAACAGTAATTGTGCATGTGGATTGAATGACACAGTAAGAGGCAAAACTGAGGAAACGATACAAGAATACAGGGTTCTAATAGGTAGATTAGCAAAAAGCCGAAAGAGGTGTAGTGACAGATTCTAGGACAAATGTACGTATGGCAGATGTATGTAAGCAAATGTACGGAAGCGCAGATGTACATATGGCAATTGTATGTATGCGCAAATGTACGTAAGCGCAGAAATACGTATGCACAAATGTACGTAAGCGCAAATGTACGTATGCGCAAAAGTACGTAAGCGTAACAGTACGTAAGCGCAAATGTACATTTGCGCCAAAGTACGTATGCGCAAATGTACGTGAACGCAAAAGTATGGAAGTGCAAATGTACGTAAGTGCAAATGTACGTGAGCGCAAATGTAAGTAAGCGCAAAAGTACGTATGGCCAAATGTACGTAAGCACAAATGTTCGTAAGCGCAAAAGTATGCATGCCCAAATGTACGTAAGCGCAAAAGTACGTATGTGCAAATGTACGTAAGCACAAATGTACGTACGTGTAAAAGTACGTAAGCGCAAAAGTACGTACGCGCAAATGTGCGTATGCGCAAAAGTACGCAAGCGCAAATGTACGTATGCGCAAAAGTACGAGAGCGCAAATGTACGTATGCTCAAATGTACGTCTGTGCAATTGTACGTATACTGTGTGGTGGACGGCAAGTAGCACGCCTCCATGCGAAATGTCTGCAGAGTGTACATCCTTACGGAACACAGTGTAGCACTTGAGTTTCACTGTGTCCTCCGGTGCTAGCTTTATCTCTTGGATACAGATAGCTGCAGGATTGTGCCGATTTAAAACGTTCACGAGATCAAAGACAGAGGCCCTCAGACCCTGGCAATTCCACTGCAAGATGGACGTAAAAGGATCCAGTTAAAACAAGTTAAGACGGTGCAGTGACTCACTCAGTGGTCATTGAGTGGGTCACTGTGACCTTCCCCTAGGGCCTGCTCCATCGGTCGGGGACACCTGCCAAGGTGGAGCTCGTTTCCTGCCTCTTGTCGTGGATGGGGATGTCAGGGTATCGCTCCCACGCGGCGGGATGGGTGGTGGGGTGTGAAATGTCTCAGCCGCAGCTGAGGAAACTGCAGGTGCCGTTGTGGGCTGAGTGGCTACCTGGGGGATATGGGCTCTCGGCCGTACGCTCGGAGACGTGTTGCGGCTCGCGCGCCCCATCGGTCCCAGGTCCGGGGCTGCTTGGCGAACACTGGCCGTCTGGTTTCGTGCCACTGATGGAGGCGTGACGGGGATGCGTCGTGATGATAAACCGTTGGAGGGGGAGGAGGAGGGTGAGGGATCGATTGTGGTGATGAGGGGGTGGAATGGGTTACTTTGGATGTGAAAGTAGGGGGTGTGGTGGATGGGGTGTTCAGGGGTTTGGCGTTTTTTTGACACGCTGTACCACAGTCCAATTCCCTCCTTCCATTTGTGCCTCAGTCACAGAGACTTCCTCAGAAGGCCGTCGGGGTGCTATGGGTGGTGTTGCTTTGGCCTGTTCCGGCCTAGATGATCGGGCTGTGGGTGGCACCTCAGGTGTCCCCGACCCCGTGGAAGGGGGTGTGCACGCGAAACCAAACGAACGCAACGAAGTGTTTAGTTGGGCAAGCAGTTGTGTGCGCTGGCGGGCTGCTGTTGTGCGAAATTTGACAGGGTACTGCGAGTCATATCGGCGTAAGACAACTTCGGATGGTTTTCCTCGTATGCCTCACGTGCTTGCCGAAAGGACAGATTTCTCGTACTTTTCAATGACAGTATCTCTTTTTCCTTTATATACGCTGGGCATGATCGGTCAGAGGTTGTGTGTGGCACTTGTGCCCAACCACAGTTCACACACCACAAATTCTCAGATTCGCACTTCTCAAGAATGTGATCTGCTGAGCCGCATTTTCCACACGCAGGGCGCCCGCGGCAGTATCGAGTTGTATGGCCATACCGCTGGCATCGGAAACACCTCATAGGATTCGGAACGAAGACTCGCACCTTTACTCGTATGTAGCCTATTTACACTGCTGATGGCAGGTCAGTGGAGCTGAAAGTGAGGATGATGTTGTTAGTCGGATGAAGTTCCTTTCCCCTTCGCACCTTCATTCTCTGCGCTTCTAGCACTCCGTATTCCGTCAATCCATCTACTATCTCGGCCTACAGAGACTTCCCTAAGATCATAACAGTTACCATTTGCAAAAGTTCTTCGTACTGTGTGTTCCACTTTTATTGGAATGGCGATATCTCTAGTGCCGTTTGGGGTTCGTATACTATACACAAACTTGTCTATACCTAAAGCCCTCCTTGCGTCCTCTTCATATCTAAACTCCACCTCCATCCCTTCGTCACGTAATTTGTCACAGCGAGTAACAGTCCCGAGCCGGTCACATCCTCTCTTACGCTGGAAGGGCGAGAGAGATGATGGTGTCTTTTCTTGGTCCATGGATTTAAATATTAAAATGCGTGGTATAGACTTCCTTGACGTCGACGTGATACTCGTGCGACTAAGATACCGGTCTCTGCTAGGTGGATTGCGCGGAGAACAGGCATGGCGATATGCCTCTGCCGGTGTCGGGTTGGTGGTGCGACTTCCACTGGGTACGTCGGTGTTCTGGTCCCCTTGGGGTCCAGGATGAGTTTTGGTATTGAGCGAATCCATGTAGTGTGCTTGGTTTCAGCTCCCCGGACGTCCCACCACACTGGGGCCCTACTGGGGGGACGCCTGAGTCCCGCGGACGGGAGGACGCCAGGCGCCCGAGGAGCTATACGGGGCAGGCGACGCCATCACCCGGCCGGGAGAGAGAAACTCACCACCCCGACCGGGATCCAGCGCCGCCTACCCCTTGACCCCTGCCGGCCAGGCCAGCAGGCACTGGGCCAGTGCCCAGACCGTGGGCCTGGGGCGACAAGTCGCTTGGCCCATATGGGACCCTACGGGTCCGCCCGCCCGCCCCTCCAGGATATCAGGACCAGAGAGGCGTGTTGGTTCCCCGTCACAACAAGCACCGTGCGACGGGGGACCTCAGCCTCCAGGACTCCATCAACCCCGGGGGACGGGCCGAGGGGGTGCGGCTACCCCGATAAAACTGAGCTGGTGGGCAGGACCGGGGAAGTTGCCCTACCTGCTCATAGTAGGGAGAGTTGATGTTGCAGGGCCAAGTGATTGATTGATTGATTGATTGGGCTTAAGGGCGCGGACATGGATGTTGAGATGGGTTGGACATTGGAATGGGAGCGTATGGATGGAAGGACGAGTGAGGGCCCCCCCCCAGTCCGGCCCCTCGCCGACTCACCGGTGGACTGGGATTCCGGGTCCTTGGGGAACTCAATCCCCCCACGCCCACCACGGAAAGGTGGTGCCTCGGCGGGGGGGGGGGAGGAAGGAAGTCAAGAATAGGAGGTGGCTCACTTTTGTATGCGAGGAAAGCTATGAAATATTATGCTGCAGAGGATAGTGTTGCAGTGGAGGAGTGAAATATCTATGGTTATATATTATCCTGAGCAAGGGAACAAGAATAAGGAGTGGGGCATATCATAGGCCACCAGATCAGAGTGAAAACACTGACAGGGTGATGCAGGAAGAGATAAGTAGGAGAGCGTATGGTAGGACTCTATTGTTGGGGGACTTTAAGATAGCAGGATTGAGAGACAAAAGTAAAATTATAATCAAATCAGGAAGGAGTGTCATGGTTTGCTTTGAGGAAAACATCATGCTTCAAATGATGGATGAACTTACAAGGTGTAACGAAATATTAGATCTAGTACTTACAAATGAGAAAACGTTTGTGCAGTATGCAAACATAGGAGAGGACCTTCGGTAATAGTGATCATAACATGATACGGTTTTCCTTATATGTTGGTTGGTTATTTGGGCTTAGGGGCGCATCGACTGCGATGGTCATACAGCGCCCATCCTTATATGTTGGAAATGTAGGAAACAATATGACAATAATTCCAAAATTTTGCTAAAGGTAATTACAATGAGCTCAGGATTTTCCTGGGTGAAATTCACTAGAGCCGCCGGGTTGTCAGATTTGGATGCATGTGAAATGTGGAGTGCAAAAGGGTAAACTTATTCAAGGTCAGGATAGGTTCATTCCAAATACGAAAATTACATTCAACAAGGTTAAGCATCCTTCATGTCTGATGCAGGAAGTAGAACATTTGCTGGAGTCAAAGGAGTGGGCATTTAAAAACTAAGGGATCTCAACTCTGAGACAAACATAAAAAGAATATAGAATATCTAGAAATAAAGTTAGGTGTGTTAGGGCATCTAAAAGACTAGATGAAATTGAATTAACTCGAGGATGTTCAGCAGGCTATGCTAAGAGGTTCTTGAGCTTCTACAACTTTATATTTTAAAATGTAGTGTAGGGGCACTGGAGGTAGATGGTGAAATAGTGGTTGATGATTAGGATATAGGCAAGTCCTTTAGCAAGCAACTCTCATCAGTTTTTTTTACAAAAGAGAACTCAAATGAATTTCAACTCAAATTTCAATTCAAACCTATGGCAGAAGATACGTTGGAGGATCTTACAATCACTACAAAAGCTGTAGAAAAACAGCTACGGAAAATGAAACCAAATACAGCTACTGGACCTGATGACAAATATGCTATGTTCTGAGTAGAATGTGCTCAAGTTTTAGCGGTTGTCCAGGTATCATTTTCAGGTGGTCTAGAGTATTCTGAAGTACCTGAAGATTGGCGTAATGCAAATGTAGTGCCAATCTTCAAAAACGGAAATATAAAGTGTGTTGGAAACTACAGTTTGGCTTCACTAGTTTGCAAGGTACTTGAAAAACTGGTCAAGGAGAATGTTCACTCATTTTGATAAGTGCAACCTTTTAAGGGATACTCAATATGGATTTCTATCTGGGAGATCTTGCTTAGCTAACTCCTGGACTTGACGGACTATGTGACTAAAGAAGTGAACCATCAAAGCAGGATAGATGTGTACTATGATGATTATTATTGGGGTTTCAGGGCGCGTCAACCCATGTGGGTTATATCGCACCCATAACAAACTTGCCTAAACACGCGTCAGATTGTCACATTCTAAAAAAATGTCTGGGGGAGTAAGATATTACCTAGGCAGGTGCATATATCACTTGAAATCGCATCTCCGCAAGGAAGCCCAAAACTGCTCTGTTATATATCAATCGGGAATCGTTTCCCAGCAAGTCCACTAGTCTCAGAGTATTCGCATCATATCCGAAATGCCGCCTGTCATCTGTGTTGCTAGAGTGTGACCAATACTGAGACGACAGATGGTTACCTCGTCCCTTCTAGTTTGGCTGAAGGACGAGGGTCACAGCGCTAAGTGTGGTTTTATTTGCTTTAATTTGTTGAACTCCACTTGGTCCCATCTGCCCTGCCACTGTCTGATAATAAATGATGATTGGGTTGTAGTCACTGGCAAGAAGTGGGAGAACGCGACTCCTTGGCGCTTGTGCTGCACGCCTTGCAGCCCGGTCGGCCAGCTCGTTACCACGGATTCCGACATGTGATGGAGCCCAGCAAAGTGTTACTTGTTTTCCCATGCGATTCAGTGAAGTAAGTTCCGATAAAATGTCTCGTGCAATGACAATCAGTCAAAATAGCATGTAAAATCTCGTCGACAACCCCGATGTATGCAAGGGTTTTGATGATGGCCATCAACTCTTCAGTGAAGACCGTGGCGTGTGGCGGCAGGGTGAAGGAGCTTGTGGTGGATCCTCTAACGAAACCACTACCCACGCCGGTGTCAGTCTTTGAGCCATTTGTGTATGTGACGATGTAACCATGATATGCTGAAGAAATGTGTTCGAAAGTACGTGATAGTAGCTCCTCTTTTATCATACCTTGTTTTCTCTCGGTAGCGAGGGCGATGTCAACGAAGGGGGAGATCAGCTCCCACGGGGGAGTAGTTGTTTGCTCATACTGCCTGATTCCTTGCATTCGAATTTTCATTTGTCTCATGAGCGTTCTCATTCTCACACAGTAAGGTGTTCTTCTCTCAACATGATCACGGAGGGCCACATGCATGTCACGGGAGAACGCCGCTGGGTATGATGGGTGTGTCGGGTACTGTCGTATTTTGCAGACGTAGCGGAGACCGAGCATTTCACGCCTCATGGACAATGGTGGTTCGTGAGCGTCCGCTCGTACGCTGACCGTTGGGATCTACGAAATGCTCCAGTAATTATTATCAACGCAGCGTGGTGCACTGGATCTAGCATTCGCTTCGTGGTAGCACACGCACCGTCGTATATAAAACACGCATAGTCAAGCTTAGAACGAATGAGATTACGGTATAGCAGGTGCAGAGTCCTTCGGTCAGTACCGTATGACATACGAGACACACACTTCAATATCGTCATGTCCTCAAAACACTTGCCTCGGAACATTTTTATATGTTCCTTGTATGAAAGACGGTGGTCAAACTGCACACCTATAAAACAAGCCATTTGTACTGACGAAAAGTCTTGTCCGTACAGCTTCAATAGCGTCATGTTCGGGCAACTGCGTCGACATCGACAAAAATGAATTGCTGTCGCTTTTGCTATGGAAAACCTAAAACCATTCTGATGTCCCCACTTCTCGAGTCGAGAAATTGTAAGCTGCGGCTGTCGTTCCATGAGAGGAATTGACAAGCTGCAATACCAGATCACAAAATCGTCAGCGAAGAGGGATCTTCCGATTGATGAGGGAAGTGATGTCATTTACAATAAACGAGAAGAGGGAAGTGCTCAAGATACTGCCTTGATTAATTCCCTCAACCTGGTGGAGCCAATCTGACGCCCACGAGCACGCAAAATTGTCGGTCTGTTATGAAGTTTTTTTCCTTCTCAAAAACACGCTCAGAAATCCACGGATTCCATACTGATGGATCTTCCGCAGGATCCCATATCTCCAGGCGGTATCAAAAGCACTTTCAATGTCGAAAAACACTGCTCCTAAATGTTTCTTTTTCGCAAAAGCCAATTGAATCTCAGCATCGAGCCTTAAAAACATGGTCTGCGGGTGCGATTTTTCTGAAAGTCGCATTGGTCGTTGGTTAAGACATTCCGAGTCTCTAAGTACCAAATAAGTCGAAAGTTTACCCAAGGCCTATCGAGTCAGGTTGGACAATAACGTCATCTGCTGGGGTGTCGTTTAGCTGCATATATGACGCGTGTGACGATTGTGATCGATACACTTTATCTATGCGCGCATACCAATTGAAACAATTAAAATGCAGCATTTGTGGCAATAGCTAAATAGATTTGCCAAAGTGGCTTCGAAACCCATCGATCAATCGGCGAGTTTGCTTTAGGCCAGCCAATCTCCCGTCGGACGGACTTGACATGTGAATATAAATACATCTGTGTTGTATGGAGTTGCATTTCACGAAAGCTATTCTTTCTATTGTCACAACAATTCTGCAATGTAATTGGTGAACTTCACGCACGCACAGATAAAAACTGATATCGATCACAATCGCCACATGCGTCATATATGTAGCTAAACGACACCCCAGCAGCTGATTCCTATTGCCCAGGCCTGGGTTTACCATTCTTTCCACAATTTACGCAATGATGATGTGAGAGTTATCGGACGATAATGGGCTGGGTCATCGCCACTTTTGCCAGGCTTTACTAGTGGTATGATGATTGCTTTTCGCCAGGCTAGTGGGAAATATCCCACATCTGCAATTATGTTGTAAATGGCGAGTAGAGCATGCTTTGCAGACGTTGGTAGATGTTTCGTTGTGCACTCCATCCGGTCCCTCACACACAATTCTCAAATCGCCGATCGCAGAGGTAAGTTCAGCTTGGGTAAATGGCAAGTTGTAAGCAAGTTGTTCATGTATGGTAAAACATATCTTCCTCTGACTACGGGCACGGTGTTGTAAAAATGTTGGATCGGTGTTTTCACTTCGCCTTGTAATAACATCAGCAATACGGCTGGCTACTTCGCTTGGATCGGCTATCATGTTGCCTCCAATATTGAGTACCGGCAGGGGAACTGACTAGAATTTCCCAGAAATCCTCTTAATACGCGTCCATACTTCGGACGCCGGTGTGGTTCGGCACAGCTGCCCTATATCGGTTCTCCATGATGCACGCTTCGCTGCTCATATGGTACGCAGAGCCAGTGTCTTGGCACTTCTGAATACTATGAGGTTTTCTGTTGTGCTGTGACGATCGAATGCCCTGAATGCGCATCTCCAAGCTCGAATTGCTAGGTGGCACTCCGGGGTCCAGCATGGGACAGGAGTACGGCGGGGAGTACCGGAGGTTTTCGGTATGGAAATGGTGGCAGAGTCAATTATGATTGAGGTTTAAAGCTTCAATTGTTAACGATTGCTTCAGGGTCCGTTGGAAGTCCTACCTCCACTCCTGATTGAAACTCCTCCCACTCAGTGTTACCAAAATTCCACCGCTGTGGACGACTACCGAGTACGGCGGCATCGCGGTATGACAACCATACCGGGAAATGGTCACTGCCAAGCGGGTCGTCGGATACCAACCATGCAAAATGTTGAACCAGTTATGGGCTGACTATGCTCAAGTCGAGAGCTGATGTTTGTCCAGACGGAAGCGTAAAATCTGTCTGCGTTCCAGAGTTTAAAATACATAGCGACTCATAGAGTAGAAAACGTTCTAGAACTCGTCCTCGTGTGTTGGTATCAGTACAGCCCCAAAGCGTATAGTGTGCGTTCAAATCTCCTAATAGAATGACCGGAGGGGTAGCTGAGTCAGCAGCTGTCTGATGTCTGCGACGATAAAACCAGTTCCGGGGGTAGGTATATAGAGCATATACTGGTTGGTCGTCGTCCAAAATATACAAGTGCTGGTACTGCTTGGACATTGCTACGCAACTTGACCTGCTGTACAGGTATGCTGTGGTGTACTGCCAAGAGCACACCACCGTGCGTAACGCCACCATCCGGTACGTGCTTACGGAAAGTCGTGTAGCTTTTTATGTTGCAAGTTGTGCTGGGCCTCAGCTTAGTTTACTGTAGGCAAACCACGCTCGGACGGTGCTGACTTAAAACTGTTTGTAGGTCGTCCATGCTCGTACGCAACCCCCTGCAGTTCCATTGTAAAATGGTTTGTAAATGAACCACTTAAAACGCTAAAGTTCAAAACTTAATGTAATACAATGTACACATTTGTACTTGTTTGTTGCGTAAAGAGAGTTGGTTGGTTGGTTATTGGCTTTACGACACGTCGACCTTTGAGTCATGTAGCATCGCCAATCTCTCACGCCGATTGGTCGCGGGCGAAGAGTAGCGACAGGTGAGACTCGAACCCACAACCTTTCGATTGTGAGACGAGCATCTTACCCCTAGACCACTCGTCCCCTGCGTAAAGAGAGTATCGAGAGTTTATGTTGCACTTGGATTTTCCCCTCACTTCCGTGGACGCTGAGTGAGCACGGGGTCGATATTTCTGGCTCTCTCCACCTGGTGGTGACGTGGACCATGGAGAGACCCATTTACGTCCGGCCGCGGGAGACCAATGGGTTGGCTTCCCGCTTGCACGGGAGGGCACGGACGGTGGACCCACTAACTTGTCTGTGCTCCCAGCGGACACAGTGCCCTCATGTAGTGTCGTCGCATATGGGAGAGTCGCCCGAAGACCCCGTAGCCCGCGATGCTGGCGATGGGTCCCAAGACGTGCCACGGGATAACTGGCCCGAAGCCCCCCTATCGGGAGCCCCGAAGCGGACCCCCACTGCCTGTTGCCGCTGGGCTGCCGAGGGTGGTGCCCCTGATACTCTGCGGGCCACTGCACCAGTCGCACCAGAAATGGTTGGAGGTGGCGGAGGGCAAACAGTGGATTTGGGAGAGGGTAAGCTGTGGTGGGTGGATGTGGATATGGTGGTGGCAGTGGATGTGGTGGTGGCAGTGGATGTGGTGGTGGCAGTGGATGTGGTGGCGGCAGTGGATGTGGTGGTGACGGTGGATGAGGTGGAGTTTCGGGAGGACGTGGCGGAGTGACTTGGCCTCTTGGTTCTTTGCGCGACAAGCCATCCATCTTGGTTGGTTGGTTGGTTGGTTATTGGAGTTTATGGGCGCATCGACTGCGTCGGTCATGCAGCTCCCGTATCTTGATGCTCTACTGTGGGAGTAGGCAGTGTACTGGCGTCTGAACCTTCCACTCTGTCAGGGGGTTCGGGTGAGCTGTGACTGCTCTGACGAACAGACCAGTGCGAAAGATGTCAGAAGAGTCCTGAGTTGTGCCAGGACTTGCGAGGCGTTGCAGATCTGCGACTGTTGTTGCACTGTCGGGCATGTTGGCTGGGCAATGGGAGAGGGGAGCTGGGGTGTACTTGTTGAGCCTGGGAAATTGGTAGCACGTAGTGTGCTAATCTACTCTACGTACGAGACCTTGCAGTGAGTCTCATCGTAGGCCTCTCTGGCCTGTCGAAAATATAAGTTCCTGGAACATTTTAAAGCTAGGACTACCAAAAGCAGTGTGTGGAACTTGGCCCCGGCCGCGATTTACACTCCACAGGTGTTCTGATTCGCACTTTCCGTCGGTATGCTCTGAAGTGCCGCACCTACCACAGGTCGGGCGGCCGCGGCAATATTGTGTATTGTGTCGGTAACGATGGCACCTAAAACATCTCATTGGGTTAGGGACGAAAATGCGTACCTTTACCTTCACATAACCAACGCATACTGTAGCGGGGAGATCTGTCGAATTAAAAGTTAAAACAATGTTGTTTGTTGCTTGCAGATCGCTCCCTCTCCTCACCTTGATTCTGCGCGCTTCCACGACACCGTACTCAGACAGGCCATCGACGATTTCTGAATCCGATACATCCCTAAGAGCAAAACAGCTTATAACGCCTTTTGAGTTGTTTTTTTTTGTCCTATGGGGCTCGACCACGATAGGTATAGAAACATCCTTCGTCTTGTCATGTTCTCTCATGTAGTATTTGAATTCAGTTACCTCGATGGTCCTCTAAGCGTCGTCTGCACTTTGAAACTCAACTTCTATTGATCCATCTTGCAGCTTCTCACATCTCACAACGTCACCGAGTTTATCGCACCCGCGCTTCCGCTCAAGGGGCGAAATTGCAGTCAGGCTCTTTCCAGGCTCACTAGATTTTAATACAAGTATTCGTGGAGAAGGTGGCCTGGATTCCCAACTTTTGCTTCCGGCTAAACTTCCACTACAAGGAGCAGTGGTAGAGACTATGGTGCTGGAAGGTGGGCATGCAGGGCGATACGCCTCTGCAGGTGTCGGGTCGGTGGAACGGCTTCCAGGGCCGGCATCCTGGCCCTTTTTGGAAGGTCCAGGGAGGGTTTGCGTATTTGAGTCATCCATGCAATTTGTACATATTTTCGGCTCCTCGTGGCACCCCACCACACAGGGGCCCTACCGGGGGACGCCTATCTCCCAATATCGGGAGGACGCCAGATACCCGAAGAGCGATACGGGCCAGGCGATGCCATCCCCGACAGAGAGAGAGGGACTCACCACCCCGGCCGTGATCCAGCACCACCCACCCCTTGACCCCTGCCGGCCAGGCCAGCAAGCACCGGGACAAAGTCCAGGCCCCCGACCCGAGGCGACAATCCACTTGGTCCGTATGGGGCCATACGAACCCGCCCGCCCCTCCGGGAAATCAGGACCAAAGAGGCGTGTTGAGCACGCAATCCCCCCACACCACCACGGAAAGGTGGTACCTCGTCGGGGAGATAGATGTGTACTTAAGGTTTAGCAAAGCTTTGATAAAGTTCCACACACGCATCTAATTCACAAACTAAAGCAACATGGGATTGATGGAAAAGTGCTAGGTTAGATTGCATCATGGTTAAGGGGAAGGAAACAAACGGTAGAATTAAATGGATGTAAATCTGAATGGAAGGATGTTTGAGTGGAGTGCCACACGGCTCTGTTCTAGGTCCCTTCTCTTCGTTATTTTTTTGGTGAACAATATTGAGGTAGGGCCGAGTAATAGGGTGTTGAATTTGCTGACGAAATCAAACCGCTAAGAATGGCTAACAATAGTCATGAATCAAGTAATATTCAACAAGTCACAACAAGCCTAAAAAGTGGGCTGATAAATGGCAGATGTTTTTCAACTATGATAAGTGTAAGGCTATGCATCTGGGGTTTAGAAGTGAGCCATTTGGATATACAATGGGAGGTAAAACAATGGATGTCATTGAAGAGGAAAAAACTTAGTGGTGTTAGCTCCAAATGACCTTAAAGCAGAAAAACAATGTACCTCATCTAACAACAGGGCATTCAGAATCCTTGGATTCATTAACAGGAGTGTGAGGTATGGGATCAAGGAAGTCAGTTAGTTATTTGGGTTTTAGGGCGCCTCGACCAAAAAGGAGCAAGGAAGTCATGAAAAAAAAACTGTACTTAGCCTGTGTGCAACACCACTTGGAATATTATATAGAGGCATGGATCCCTTACTTCGAACGAGATATAGATATGTTAGAAAGAGCATAGCACAGAGCCATGAGACTTATCAGTGGACTAGGCAACTCTGAATATGGAGAAAGGCTTGTGGCACTAGATATGTACTCACTCAAGTATAGGAGATTAATGGATGATATGATTGAAATGTTTAATATCGTTAAAGGGTTAGAAAATGTCAACCAGAATGACGCTCTTCTCTTTAGCGTATCACATATGGGTCATCAATTCAGGTAGGACAAGTCAAGGTGTATCCACAGTCAACCACGCGTCACGCCAGTGGCTAGTCGGCGTCCACCCCTGTAAGTACCTGTCGGCAGGTTGAGGCCCATGATGGCCTCGTCCGACATCTGGTCGAGATGTTTGACGATGCCGCGCAGGCTGTTGCCGTGGGCCGCGATCAGGATGCTCTTGCCCTGCCGGATCTGGCAGCGCATCGCACCACGTCACACGTGACGTCACACCGGCGAGTGGCGACAATACGCATAGGGCCACAATGTTTCTGTGATGGGCATGTGATGCTAAAATAAGACAGTGATCTCAAATTTACCTTAACGGCATTTATTTTAAAATAGGACAGGAAATTACGACCAGGCAACGACTTTATTGATAGCAATAGGCAGGTGCATTAGGCAGTTGAAATATTCAATTAAAATAGGATTCAATTAAGCAATGCAAATTCAATTAGGATAACATGCTTTCACGGAGAGGATGACAGCAGATGATGTTTTTCACGCACTTGCACCACACATTTACCACCGACAGCACGTGGACGTCGCACAACGGACCAGGACTCAGCTTTAGTCACTAGATACGAGCCGCTACCTGCACGCCACAACACAACATGGCAAAACAACTGCCAAGGAGTATCCTCCGAATATCGATAACTACTGTTAAGCATTCGCCTTCCGACTATCGATCCGGCCAGTGACCTTTGTGCGGGCCGACAATGACATCACCGATACACCACCTCACCGGCGTGACGAAAGTGAGCTGCGGCCCACACCACCCGTCTCATCCCTCACCACACTGACAACCTTCGGTTACATCCATCCCAGTGGAACGGCAGAGACAGACGGCAGCGCATATCACAACCTGCACTGGTGCCACATACCTGCGGCACGATGGTGTCGTTCCAATATGGCAGAGTTCTTGCAATCGTCCTACAGCACGGTGGTACACGGTCAGGTCAACCCACAACATGGTAGTACACAAGCCAGGCCACCCTACAACACAGTGACACGCAGTCAGGTCACCCGACAACACGGTAGTATGTTTAGGATTTTAAACTGGATCTCTGTGATCAGCATGTAAAATTGTACAACAAAAACAGCATACAAATATTTCATATGTCATACTTAGAATAAAACATTATATAAATGCATATATAATGTAGAAATAGTTCCATTAGACCACACTGTTCGAAAAAAAACTTGCTAAATTGCTTTTCACAATAGTAAGATGAGTGTAGCATGCATGCGTATATTTGACTTTCTCGAACAAACACTGGAAAACCATTTTTTAAAACAATTATGGTTCACATGTCAAGTTGTCCACAAACACCAATTGGATGTGTATTTTGCAGGAGCGGATACAGGGAGAGGGCATTGAGACATGTGCCACCAACAGAAAGTGGCTCATCTCTGGGTGAGAAAAGCTACAGAAAGGCTCAATTACACCCTGTCTCTGTGCAATATACTTTCTCGGCCAAGGACGCCCTCTCATAGAGGAAAAGGCATCGCAGAATGCTCCAGTGCGCACCCCTCCTACCAGCTGAACGATTTTTTCGCCAAAGGCATCCCTTCCAGGGAATGGCGCTCCTCCCGACTAGTGCCCCCAATGGTGGTGATGGATTTGTGTTTCAGAGTGTGTAGACTACGGCGGTCATATTGGGCTCATAACGCACCTCTGTCATCATTGATGGTTGGATGAGGAGTCTTAGCTCGCATCCGAGTGCCTACGATGGTAGATGTCAAAATTCACATTTTGCAGGAATGTAAATGCATCGAAATGCAACGATCTGGGAGTCATCTGCCAGCATTTGTCGCAGCGACAATCAACACTTCGGGCCCAAGATATCCGCGGCGTGCTGATTCCAGTACCGGGCAGTCAACGAGTACGTGGTACACTGCGAGTGGAGTGGAACAGCGTGGACACAGAGGGCGGCCACTTGCCGTTAGCAGGTACCTGTATGTCGCTAGTGTGTGTCCTATCCGAAGCAGACACAGCGCAACTGCCTCCTTTCTTTGTGCACGAAATAAAGACATCCACGTCCCGAGAGCCCCCAATTCAAATTCCTGGCCCAGCCCCTGGCACTTTGGAATCCAGGACTCACAGAGTGATTGACACTTTCGCACCATCAAACTTGGCTTGAACAATCTGTGCCCCTGGCATTATAAACTTGTAATTTCAGACTTCGAGGCACCTAATTTTGTTCTAAGACTTATAAATAATGGAATTAGGAATAAGAAACGGATCGAAACAAATTCGAGAATATGAGATGCATCAATAGTTTATTTTCAAAGTTGCAAAATTATCCGGGGACTCGATTAACACGCTGAACGGGCTGGCGGAATCCGCCCCTCCCTCCTGTTTTTCGACAATACCTCAAAAGCAGGCGGTGATATTGTAATGATATCTTGTGACTTTGTTAAAAATTTACCGGTGCATCACATGCAGAAAAACAAAATATCGACATCCATTGGAAAATATAGGAACTGCGGGGGTGCAAAGTCGATCGGCCACTGGGCGTGCAAGGTCACAAAGGCTTGGTAGGTACGGTCGGTGGCGCGCTGTGGCGACTAATCTCGATCTCATTTCATCCTGAAGGCATTGATCTATGGTCATGATATTCATACTGAAGGCATTTTATTATAGCCGCCATCTACCCTCCAAATTGTGTTTCTAGCTTCGGTAGTTTCCGAGATCTTGGTGTGTGTGGGGGAATCCGCACCCCACCGGTGCGCGTTATGTGAGAGGCCTTCCGGTGAACATACTTAACCGGGGGAGGGGGAAAATGCTCCAGAAATACGTGAGATGAAGTATTTTGTTAATTTACCCGATATGAATGAAGATGAAGAATATGAAGAACTTTTTCGATCGATGGGGTGTGGAGCAGGAGGGGGAGGGTAGGGGAAAATGTCCCTCTAATTAACATGTTATTGGAGTCCATATAAAGAACTGCTCTTGGAATGAAGGCCTGTGTTTTGGTCTTTTTCGAACAGCACACGCTCGCATAATTGTGTTGCTAACCAGAAGCATTGACCATTTTCATTCCCCTACCTCTTAATAAGCAGGTAGGAGTGCCCTTCCATACCCGCCAGAACCGGCCTGTTAAATTTCAGGAAGTGGATACAGGTTAACGCTACAAATCAATATGCCATGTCATGCTACTGCCGCTGATTTTTTTTTAATCTGGCGGGAAAGAGTCCACCATCGATGATAATATAAAGGTTACTCTGGGGCCTTCTCTACTGTAACTGCACTGCACACGCTATAACGCTGCACGGCAAACGTTAAGCTATGTAACTGCAAATGCTACAACGGCGGCTGTATACAATGACCGAACCAAGGGTTACTCGCGACACTAGACGTCAGAACTTAACGCGATGTGAACAAATTCGACTCTTCTGTCCTCCAGGGTGTCCTACTCACAGTTTGAGTGACTCGAACATGGGGAACTCTTCTTTGCTGGGACCGTCCTTGTAGCGTTGATCATCGAGGATAACCTTGTAGTAGGGATTGTCGGGAGTGATGGGCGGCGGCGGCACGTCGAAGCTGCGCCGCCAGATCTTCACCTGCACAGCATACCGTCAACAAAAATACACACGGCGGGCTACCGTAGGACGTTTGGATTTGACATCCTGGGCTAAAGTGTGAAATTGCATCATACGGAACAGACAATAATGCGCTTCTTAGGGATGCCTGTCGTTATAAAGCCAGATCCATAAGCATAATAAATAGACATGATTGTATCACGGACGACTGCCGACAAGCACGCATGCTACATTGTCGCTTACAGCAGCATAACAAGCTCATCGTTGTTGGGAATGTAGCGATGTCGGTGTCCATTTAAAGTGACTGTCTGAGTTGCATGGTCGAACTTGAGCTGAACACATGATTACAGAGGAAGTCGCGCTCTAACGAACGGTATACTTATTTCTTTGCCAGTTCGTCCCCATTATCTCTCGATTTGTTTATCCCAGTTGCCTTGCATGACAGCAAGATCTTTATCGGGTTACTCCAGTTCACTATCTGGTTTCCCCAGTTCACCATCAGGTTACCTCAGTTCACTTTATCAGCAACACTATCGTTCGCCATTATCGTTAGTGTCAGCCAATCAGTTGGCGATATTTTTTACTACAACAACAATATATGAATACAATTGCTTCGTCTTGGTTGTAAGCCTTGACGTATGGCAAGCTATTCTGATTTTCTTTATCATTAGTTACATGTTATCATTATTTTCGGTATTTAATGATCGTTATTTTGAGCCATAAGTTTACATGATTCAACATACATACGTGTAGACTTTCTTGGATCCAATATCCATAAGCATAAGTTGTACAACAAATCAAAATATGTGGGGTAATTTTTACACTAGCAAATATTGATAGAACCTAGGTTAGGTGAGTTTATTTGTATTCACATAGTGCCATTTGCTTTTCCTTAGTTCGATTGTCCATTTCAACATTTCACTGCAACAAAATCACCCCGAAGCATTATTATTCAGTTGGCTTCTTTGCGCCCTGTGTGGTTAGCAGTTGTAATCAAATTCTGTCATGAGCAAACAAGCTTGCATTCTGCTGTCATTCATTTAATTTCTAAGCACGATACAGCCATTTAAACTTCTATGTGACAGCCAATGTAGCTGTTCAACTGAGGAACCTGGAAAACATTGTTACTTGTTTGAAATCATTCCTTGCGACACCAGCCCCACTCGGTTGGTTGGTTGGTTATTGGTTTTACGACAAGTCGACCGTTGAGTCATGTAACGTCGCCAATCTCTCACGCCGATTGGTCGCGGGCGAAGAGTAGCGACAGGTGAGACTCGAACCCACAATCTTTTCGATTGTGAAACGAGCATCTTACCCCTAGACCACTCGTCCCCCACACACAACAAGAGCCAAATTTACAAATACCTAATAAATATTAGTACCATCACTGCATTACTATCAGGCTGCTGTGTTGCGAACCTCCAGTGAGCATCGGTATTATCATTATTATTCAGAACCGCTGCAATTCCAGAGATGATGTGCTTGGGAAAATATTTCCTCAAGTGTGACTCCATATATCCAGTAATGGTAGCATAACATTAGCATGCAGATTTCTTTTTATCAGGCGACAATGCACACTCAATGCATTGTGACAGCTTCAAGTATACCAAGTGCAGGCGTTGCCCTCCCCAATAATATTAGTCAATGGAAACAGTCAAGATAATTAAATTTTAACAAATGGTAATTGCCTGCCTTGGGTGTATGCTGTGACTTGAAATATTACATTAGTAAGTGGTGCAACTCTAGCAGGTTGTGTTATCTTACAGCAGAATGTGCCACAGTTGGCAGCTTCCTGAGAATTCCTGCTGACAGTAACTTGTGATTGGACGACTGACTTGGAAGGCCTGCCGATCGCCATGACAACCACGTCAGACCCGCCCGCCGGCGACTGATCGGCCAGTTATTTTTGCAGTACCAGCGTTTACCGGAAACGAAACTAACTTCTTCAATCTAATGTGAATAAAAACGACCCTGATTCGCTGGTAAAACTTTTCGGCCATTTGTATGTTGTTACATTTCTCTTCATTGGTTATTTGAGTTTTAGGGCGCATCGACCAGGTTTGGTCTGTTACATTTCTCCATCAATAACTAAAAGAAGAACGCCCACAAAGTCTTTGCAATTACTTGCAACATCTGCCCTGGGAAGTGCGGGAAAACCTGCAGGGATCACCTTGGCTGCATCAGCGATTATTTTAATGTTTAAGAAGCTGCAAAGGGCTCATATGATATACACGACAGTCACATCATGATGCAATGGCAGGACTTTATAATATGACATCTACCTGTTATACTACCTGAATTTTCACGGAATTAAGGGATTTCGAAGACTTAAACATGGCAGATTTTGGGATCTCGGTCAGAGAAAGTTTTCAAGAGGCCTGGCATTTGAAGCATTGGCAGTCTTCAAAATCTGATGTTCTTGAAATAGGTTTTTCTTTACATTATGGCTCACTTTTTATTTCATACCGATACCACTTTTTTTTACTATCCTTGCTCATGGCTCTACCACCCAACCAAATCATTTCTTCACATTTAATCCTACAAGCTTAAGGTTTAAATATACCATTTGGGTGGGGCACAGTGACCCGGCGCCCCAGTGCACAGCGTCTCTGCTGCCAATACTCAAATACATTCCCTTTTCCCTGATGAAGGTTGATCCTAGATTGCATTTGCTGTGTTCATGCCAATGATCATATCAATTGATCGCCATGTTTTGCAGATGTTTTGTTTACTATACTGTCAATGCTATACTGTCAAATATCCATACTGTCAATGCTACCATGAATGATAATGTTGGATTGGTTTTCCTTCAGGTTGTTGGTATTCGCTGGGAATTTGGGTTGCTCATCTGTCAATCTGTCAAAATGCTGACGCCACTTATCCTAGCTGATTTTTGCATTTTGGAATTTCATTACGCTGTCATTTTAGGGATTCCATTCTCCTACATGCATTATCTCACATTTGCAACTGTTAAAACCTGCTGTCATTGTTGTGACCACCCAAAGCAAAGTACACATCATTTTGTAGCATATGCTTCCTGCTGCCATGTTCGCAAACTCCCTCCGACTAGTTTACTCACATGCACCTCAACTGTGCGTTATTTTCCAGTAGGAAGCATTTCACCCATTTTAATTTGCTGGCACCAGTGCTTTTCACAAATATTCATGTCAGTATTCACACCTATACAAAATACCTATATTTCCAGCACCACCAATACTGTTAGTGTTAGTTCAGCAGGTCCTACAATGGACCTGCTGAACTAACACTAACTCTGACACCGGACCCGCGGATACAGCATTGATCCGAGAGTAAACCTGCAACCCAATACTAGAACTGCGGACCCGACCAGGATCTGATCCGACTGGACTGATCTGATCCGACATCCTCATCGTCCGGCACCCGGAGCAACCTCGCCTGCTGACCCGACCAGGATCGGAAATACTGGCCACTTCTGGGCGTACTCTCCAGAGAACAAGTAGTCGCATAGTCCATTCTTGCACGCTACCGCCCGACCGGCCTGCTCGCCCACGAGGCAGGGAGCCGTGTGGCGACCGGTCGAGGTCGTTAGGTCGACCTTGCCCGCAACGTGAAAGAAGGGCCTATGCGCCCACTCGTCCCCTCCGAAGAGGGCGTCCAAAACAGCCAGGTATTTCCAACGATGGACCCGACACTCGGCCCACTGATCCAACGCTGATTTGACCAGACATCCTCACCATCCAGCATACGGAGCAGCCTCACCTGCTGACCAGACATCCTCACCATCCAGCACACGGAGCAGCCTCACCTGCTGACCAGACATCCTCACCATCCAGCACACGGAGCAGCCTCACCTGCTGACCAGACATCCTCACCATCCAGCACACGGAGCAGCCTCACCTGCTGATCCGACACTGGGCCCACTGATCCAATGCTGATCTGACCAGACATCCTCACCATCCAGCACACGGAGCAGCCTCACCTGCTGACCAGACACTGGGCCCACTGATCCAACGCTGATCTGACCAGACATCCTCACCATCCAGCACACGGAGCAGCCTCACCTGCTGATCCGACACTGGGCCCACTGATCCAATGCTGATCTGACCAGACATCCTCACCATCCAGCACACGGAGCAGCCTCACCTGCTCGGGGGACGAGTGGTCTAGGGGTAAGATGCTCGTCTCGCAATCGAAAGATTGTGGGTTCGAATCTCACCTGTCGCTACTCTTCGCCCGCGACCAATCGGCGTGAGAGATTGGCGACGCTATATGACTCAACGGTCGACGTGTCGTAAAACCAATAACCAACCAGCCTCACCTGCTCCTCGCCATGCTTCTTTGCTGTCTCTGTCTTGTTCAGCCCAGTCAGTCCACCGTAGTGACGTTCGTTAAGCCGCCACGTCTTCTTGATGGGGATGCTCTGCTGGCCCAGAATATTCAGCACAGTATCCAGCGTCTTGTTGGCTCGCGTTAGAACCGACGTGTGGGCGATGTCAAACTTGTACTGTGCCTTCTTCAGCGCCTCGCCGCCTGCCTTCGCCTCGGCCACGCCTGAGAAACAGGCGCACCACTCATCAGATAATGTAGATGGACATGCAACGGCGCTGAAATAATGAGTATTTTTTCACGAGGGCTGCGATGCCAAGAAGATCACAATACAGGCTGTGAAAATTTCCATGAAAACGATGGCATTTAATATGTTTTGAATTTGCTTCAGCATTCTCTAGAAGCAATTCAGTACTTGGAAGCATATTCTACCCATTGCTTTTCTGTGATCAATTATATATGTGCCAACAACTAGCATTGCAACAACAGGCCACATATACATATTCAGGTTAATTAGAATGGCATTATGAAGTGTGCATTACTATCCATAATAGTGAGCATATGCGTAGTACTTAATGTAATACTATTAGACATGGGGCATAGTATCTGCCGAAACATGCATCCAAAGTACCAGAGTTTCTTTGGGGAAGATGTTGATTCAGAATTCAAGGAGTGGCATATTCCACACCATGTCACGAAAGTCACCCGCCTTTCATCTACACGTTTCTACCCACTTGTATTCCACACAGAGTCATGGTGCTCAGATGGCAGCTATTGTGTGGCATGGCTCATGCAAAAACGAGACAAAGCCCCTGCATCCCGTTAACAACGTTTTGAAAACAATTTTTCCCATATAGGAATTATACTATGAATAATACAACACTCACCGCACCAAGATGATGTGATGTAATAATGTTGAAAATTACAGACAGGAGTGGATGGAAAATTCTGTGAACTAGGTTGAACCATTTAAAGTGTTGTTTTGCAATGCTTAGAACTGTATCAGACAATCAAGTTCCCATGCATTTTTTCTGAATTCCACAGGCTATACAACACACCACTGGCATATTTGGATGAAGGATTTCAGGGGCCAAGGTATGGAGATGCAAAAGAGGGGTATAAATGGTCAAATCAACCTGGTCTTTCTGCTGAAATGTGATGTCCTCTTGGAGTTCAATGTTCTGGAAACCTCAAATGGGTATGATGTCCAAACATAGCCCTGATCTGGACATAGGCAAAACCTGAGATGTGTTAAGATGCTCATATAGATTGCCTTGTTCCCATTGAGATGTTCCCATAATTGAATGTTTGCAGACATACAGATCAGAATGTTTGCAGACATGTAGACATTGAATGTCTACATGTGGCAATCAGCAGGGCCATGTCCCATCAGGTCAACCAATTTTGGCTGCAACACTGACACAGTACTGAAGCATGCCCACCACCCACAAAATAGACCACAATGGAGTGAATGGGCCTGGCATAAGGCCAGCCTAATGATCACAAATTCAGGTGCTCCACCAGAAGATTTCAAGGAGAGAAAAAAAAACTAATATCCTGGTCAGTGACTTCTGATCACTGTTTGTGAAATCTAAAAACTGCTGACATCACCTGCACCTTCCAAAATAGCCCCCCTAGTATGAGCAAGCCTGTCACTGATTTTTGCATCTGACCCAAAACCTGCTCAGTGAGATGTTTGGGAATTATTGGAATTTCTTTTTCCAATGCAATGTTTATGAATGTGGTCAACATGATGTGACCACTTATTTCCTCTACAAATACATACTTTTAGTTACACCAAAAAAGGGGCTTGGAGCTGGATAACATAGCATACAAGCAATTTTAAAAGAAATAAAAATTGGCACCATAGCCAAAGCCTAGCTGAACCTATGTAAAAAAGGAGAATTTGCAATCAATATTTTTTCTCATAAACTTTGAAATAAAAAGTATAACCTGACCTAGCCTAATCTGTTTGTAACAAAAACAATGCAGCATTTTCTTTGTGAAAAAAACTCTTAATTTTTCAAACTTAAAAGAAAAGAAAGGAAAAGCCTAACCTAACCAAGCTCTGTTTCCTTCATGGGGGTAAAATGTGTGTAAAACTTGCTTTGTAGATATCCTAAAGTGCAATAATACCTGATATTTGTGGACAACCTTCACCAATTTTTGGGAGTCCTATGTGGTCTTTGGAGCCTCTGGCATTATCTTTGGGGCTGTATAATAATTTGTTGGCCCATTTTTTGTGGTAAAAGCAACAGAAGTAGCCTCACAGGTCATGGGCAGCGATTATACCAACAAAACCACAAATTGTTGCAATAGTTGCCGTTCTTTCATTTCGTGTAGCACTTGGATTCAAATTTGTTCTAATGGACTATGCTAAATTCTTGGCACATGGTTGCTAATTGGCATATTGTTATCCTCAGTTACCATGTGTGAATGAAAAGAACTTGCTCCAAGGTGTCATACTTTTTATTAAAACAGCTATGGATTTGTGAATTATGAATGCATTTATAACATCATGGAGAGCATGGAGAGCATTTAGTTGATTGTTGGGCTTTTTGGGAATATCAACTGCATTGGTTATACAGCACCCGTTATTGGTTTTACGACACGTCGACTGTTGAGTCATATAGCGTCGCCAATCTCTCACGCCGATTGGTCGCGGGCGAAGAGTAGCGACAGGTTGTCACAGACCTTCACCTTCGAGTCCTGTATTCACACTCCTGCATGACACGACACGCCGCCGAGCCACCCCCCGGCGGCCCGGGTCACGTGACCGGGTCACGTGATAGGCCCGGCGGCGGCCCAACAACAGACACCAAAGTCTGACACTTTCCCCTCTCATCCAAATTGCGAGGGTAATCGCAATTGAACACAAAAAAAGGGTTTCAGCTCAGTATATACACCGCGTTTGAAGCAAATAACGCTGAACGGCTACCCTGACCCCACCTATGTCGCCGTACCAAGTAAGTACCATGTATCTTCTGTACAAACGTCAAGTCTGGCACTGAACAAGTGATACCCGCGGCCGCAATGCGCAACAATACTCGCACCTTGCACTGAAAACGTGAAACGTGTCACACAATTACACATCACGATCGCGCACAACTTTTACATTTTTCACATGGGTGCGTCGAAGTTTTCCACCTTTTTCAACAAAATCTAAGTGCCGTCGACCTCGTAGGGCGACTACAACATAAGGTCCTATCCAAGGATAATCCAACTTGGATCGAGCGGAAAAGTTCCTGTACAACAACCTGTCACCGACTTTGATCGCTGGCTCTGCAACTCTGTGCCGCCTGTCATACTGCTGTTTGTATCTTTCGCAGGTATGGACGTAGTCTTCGCATCCTGTCTTTATGCCCGGGTACCAAGCGTGCCGACTGATCAGCTCGTACATTTTCTCAGGGCCACCATGGGCGTGGTGTGTGGTGTCGTGGTGAGCATGAAACAGCTCACATCGTTTTGCCAAGGGCCAGACCACCTGCTCGGGGCCCGCCGACCCTGCCGGCGTTCGGCGCATAATCCCGTCTCTTAGTTTGAAATGTTCCGACGGCTCACGTTTCAGACAGGGAGGGGCGAAACGTGGCCACTTTCCATGATTCAAGCGATGTGCTATGGCTCTACAATTCCTGTCGTGCCGCTGGTACCAGCGCAGGGTATCTGGCTTGAGAGGAACCAGTGAAACAGCGGAAACCTCCCGAGCCCCCTCGCTAGCGACTTCACAACCGTTAGACTTCGGTGTCGAATTTGTACGTACAGATTCCGGGTACAAATCCGTCCCCCGTACCGGGGTAGCATCGGCGCGTCGGCCGTGCGTCGTCCGTGCACTGTCCGTGCACTGTTGCTGAGTTTCGCCACCAGGGTCAGGGGCGGCGCGACCGTCCGCACGCTCTGTAGCCGGCGGATCCGACTGACCCGCGCCCGGTCTCACCGGTCCGCTGTCGCCGGACGTGTCAGGGACTGTCTCCTGTCCCCGTGCCGTATCACAACCATGTGATGGTTCGTCGGCCGACCGGGCCGCATCGCTGATCTCCTGTTCCTGGTCCGTGTGTATGCGAGACAGCATCGTGAATCAAATCTTCTACAACGACAAATTCACTTTCAAGTTCCCAGTGATCTTCCCCGGACAACGCAACCTTAAGTTTACACGTGCCCAGAGCTTTCAAAGCATGCCCAGAGGCGGAAACAAGACGGGCAGGCGGCTTCAATGGCGAGTTCGGAGCAATGATGCCAAAAACACGGCTGTCTATCATACTCAGTTGGCTACCACTGTCTATTAAGGCATCACTTACCGCAAATCCATTGATTGCAACCCGAGCTATGGGAAGGTTCACCAACCTTCCGCCAGCCTGCCCCCTTGTCCGTTTGGGCAGTGCCTTTTGAGGTGGCCGAAGCCGCGACAAGCCTCGTCAGCCTCGTCAGCCCTCGTCTGCCGGTCCGGACTGCGCGATTGGCTGCGGTCGGCTGTTCTCAGCTCAGGCCGGCCGGCCGTGCCCGCATCGCTCTCCCGCGCCCGTGCCGGCACCGGTGAGCCGCCACGCTGCTCCCGGCCTCTGCTGGCCTCCCATGCTCTACCCCCAGCATGAGCCGCGCCGGCAGCGCCACTCCGCGGCGCAGCCGGAGAACTACGGCGCCAGCGCTCCCGTCCTGCGCCGTGCGCACCTGCGCCGGCCGCTCTGCCCGCGGCCCTGGTGCAGTCTCCGTCCGTGGCACGGCGCCACGGAGGAGATGAAGATCTCTGTGGCGTTCGGATTGGGTGTGGAGACTCAGCAGAGATCCCAGCATACTCTGCCCAGGTGACTGTGTGCTCACGTTCGTTGACGGATGACGCTGTGCCGCAGAGTTCGGCCAGTTGTTCCTCCCGAGTTAACTCCTTGACTGCAGACTCGAAAGTAGATGCCCCTTGACGCGAAAGGAGACGCTTTTCCTCCGCCGATAAGCCGACCAAGAAGTGCCGGTAGAGAGCCGCTTGATAAATAACTCAGGCGAGCTCGAGCCGTCAAAAATCGGGAAGTCGGACAACGAAACGCTCAATGAGGCCATATTCACGCACGCAATTATACTTCAGGTCTTGAAAGTAGAAAACCTTCGCGAACAATAGAACACAGGGAATGTTAACCCTCACAAACCACGGGGTTTCGTACCGACCGCTGCCACCATGTCACAGACCTTCACCTTTGAGTCCTGTATTCACACTCCTGCATGACACGACACGCCGCCGAGCCACCCCCGGCGGCCCGGGTCACGTGACCGGGTCACGTGATAGGCCCGGCGGCGGCCCAACAACAGACACCAAAGTCTGACACAGGTGAGACTCGAACCCACAATCTTTCGATTGTGAGACGAGCATCTTACCCCTAGACCACTCGTCCCCGGTTATACAGCACCCATACTTTCAACAAACTGCTTGCAGTTTCTCCAGCTGTCCATTTGCTGGCCATTGTGGGTGAACATTTTAGCACTGGGGGTACAGTTTCAAGTATTGAGGATGCACTTGCACCTTCAAAATTACAGATAGTTACATCCTCCATCCCTTACATCAGGGGTGTAGGATCCTATTCAGTTAGGAGGGCTCCAGCCCCCCCCCCACAACTTTGCAGCCAGCCCCACAACTTTGCAGCCAGCCCCCACCCCCTCCCCTACCCCCAAAGTTTGGAAGTCAAACCCATGAAACCAAGCAATGCTGCATAAATGTTGAGTATGACATACTACTACTGTTCATCCTAGGTAGGTGTAAGGTTGCCCAAAATTTATCCTATCCTAGGCTGATTGACCCAGAGCTGAGCCCCTTACTGATCTTGTAATCCTATACCCATGATTCAGATCCTCTCAGTCATGCATTTGAGGTCTCTCAGGCATGCACTTGAAGTGTCTCAGATGTACATTGGGCATGCAGCTGTCACATTTTGTAGACTGGCTCATTGATATATGTGAAATGCTACCAGCTTTAACTATGCAAAACCCTGTTTCTTGATCACAGCAGTTTTTCTTTCATTGACAAGGAATGACAATACCTAGCTTAAACTGAAAAGCATGCAATTGTAATGGGAATAAATGGTGAAGAGTTTCAACACTTTTTCTTGAAGTGTAAAATCAATCCAGAAATGGAAATTTATAACCACACAATCATAGTCTGTTCCTGACCCTGCTCCAAGCTGCTCCAAGCAACTTGGAGTAGTTGCTCCATGTTCCCATGCATTTTCAGAGCAGATCTGAGTAGCTCCAATCTACTCCAACTTACTCTGGCTGAGAGCAGGGGCAGCTTGGAGTAGTACAAATGTGGCACTAAAGATACATTTGCAAAGCACTTTATGACTGCCTCAAATTTGTTATGTCTTAATTTATAAGTGTTCCTAATGCTTGCTGATGGTAAGATGGTAATTTCATGTTACACAATAATCTAAAATGAACTTTGAACTGCAATGATTGCCTATCCCATACCATGTCATATAATGGTTCAATGCAAGTTTCAAACATCTGAATCATATATGTAACCATAATACAAGAATAAACAGCTAATTTCTACTAAACATTGCTCCAGACGTTACAGCTCTAGTTTTTACCAAGCCTGCTCCAAAATGCTTCCAGTTCCTCTGCTCATTTTTTGGAGCAGGGTGAGGAAGACCCATAAGTATGTACCTATGTTGGTACCTACCTAATTTTTTTTTAAATGTCCATTAAAAGGAGAGGGTCTAGATGTCCACTATTTTTTGCCTAATGGACGATCTCAGTAATTACAAAGTGTATGTCGATGAAAGGTGCAGTAATAGATGTCTTTTAATTAATGTAGTGGTTTTGGCCTACAACCATAATGAATATTTTCCTTCAAATGTCTTTAAATTGCCCCCAAATGGCATTGAAATGCTGTAATCACAACAATAGAAAATGTTTGATGGATGATCTCAGTAACTACTGCACCAATTTTCATGAAAATAGCTCTAAAATAAACTTTGACATCACTTTTGGGCCATTTGGGTCATTTCCAGCCAATATAAATAGGTATAAAGCCACCAAATGAGGGATTGAAATTTGAGATTTGCCTGATGGACAAACTGTGAAAGTAAGTTACAGAATTGAGCCAAACACACACTGATCAATGTCTTTTCACCATATTAGATTAGCTAAGGCAGTTAAGAGAAAAAACATATGAAATATATAAATCCATCATATCACAATTAAATTAGAGATTGGTTACAACACAATTCAATTAGAGATGGATGATATATTTGTAGGATGACTGAAAGATTGGTTCATGGTTGTACTGGCTTCAGTGTTCAGTCTATTTCATATTTCACATGTTAATTTTCTCTTAACTACCCCAACTGATCTAGTATGATGAAAAGATATTAGTGTGTTTGGTGCAATTCTGTAATTTACTTTTGTAGAGCATCCATCAGGCAAGTCTAGAATTTCAATCCCTCATTTTGTGGCTTTTACCAAGTTAAATTGGCTGGAACTGACTCAATGGGCCTAAAATTGATGTTGAAGTTTATTTTAGAGCAATTTTCATGAAAATTGGTGCAGTAATTATTGGATTGTCCATCGGGCATTCTCTATTTTTGCTAATAGTGTTTCAATGCCATTTGGGGGCCATTTAAAGACATTTGAAAGCAAATATAAATTACGGTTGTAGGTTAAAACCACTACATTAATTAGGACATCTATTACTGCACCTTTCATCGACATCCACTTCGCAATTACTGAGATCATCCATCAGGCAAAAAAGTGGGCATTATAGACCCTCCACAGAAATAGACACTGCATGCTTGCAATTGAAAATGAAAATACTTACCTTTTTCACTAAGCATTGCATCATACCACCCACAAAATTTGTTCTCTTGGTTCCATTTACTCTCTCCATGACGAATCATGACGATCTTGTAAGTTTTCCCCATAGCTCTTATCACAATGGGACAGTGTAGGATTAAGTAATGTCGAATCAAACCTGAAACACCCAGAGAAGTGATCAGACCAGAGCCTTATTTTAGGCAACTTGATCAATTGAAATCCCCAATTGACAACGAACAGGCGAACGAGAAATGCGGGAGAACGTCTAAAAAACTGCCGCAGGTTCTCAGCGAAACAAAAATCCAGTCGAGAATTCCCCGTCAGACAACCATCCAAAACATCCACCCGCACCTCCGACCAGAGTATATTAAAGAACCCTCCGACCGCCCTGTTAGGGATGACCAAGGTAAACAATGCTCAACGGCATCGAACAGCTGACCTGAACGACCTTCAGCTGTGCCTCAAGGGCAAAGTCTCCTTGGGATGGTGCTCTTCGTGAATGGAGTTGAAATGTTTGAACCGGTGCTGGATGACCAAGCATTACATCTCATATACTGATTTGCAAGGAGAAACTATGTAGCATTGCAAGTATTGGGCACGTAACGCTGCGACACTATATTCAACTCTCTTCTACCGCGCGACAGCACAATCTTTGTTAAAGGGAGAGGTGTCAGCGAGAGGTATTAGAGAGAGAAAGGTTGGTCTGATGACGTCAGCAACAAATGCTAGATTTCCACCAGATATTGTACACTCCTATATGGTTTTCTAGGAGATGAAGTAATGAGCATGCTCGCAAGGATAAAAGCATTATTTATACCCCTCCAAACCTCCTTCAAATATCTCGGAATTATCCTCGACAAAGGACTTTATTTTGGCTCCCACATTACCTATATTAAACAGCGCTGCGCTGTGCGTCTTAATCTCCTGCGCTGCCCCTCCGGTCGCGACTGGGGTGCAGATAGGACTGCACTTAACAAAATGTATGCTGCCATGATCACTGGCGGATCTAGCCTACCGGTTTTGGGGGGACCAACTTTCGGTTCTCGGCGTCAGCCCCCCCCCTCCCCCAATGGCGTACCTAGGAATTGCATCAGGGGAGGGGTCGAAAGGATTTGGAGGGTGCGCATTCTCCCACTATTTTTTGGTTAAAAGCACCGGATTTCGACCACTATTTGGCAAAGGGGCCCATTAAAAAAGAAATTAATGACAACATAATTTCCGGTGTAGGGGCCACAGCCTACTCCACCGTTTCTAAGTTGCCGGATTTTAGTTCTTGTTTACCAAAACGTTGTTCACGTTCAACGTCTTGTACCACGTCAACGTTCGTGCACGTGTACACATTGGTGGATCCGATATTGTCAACTTTTGCTGCAAGCAGAACTTGAGCAGCATGGAACCAACGATGTGTGTCAGAATCTACTATGCTACGGTATTGGCTTCCAAACAATTATAAAAATACCTTTAAAACTGGACATTCTTTCACTCAGACGCTATTTTTTAACCTCGGCAAAGGTTACTGCATTTTAATTTAGCTTACTTCTGTTGGTTTTGGGGAGGCCAAAAGACACTATGCCCCCCCCCCATTTTTTAAGCGCTTCGGGGGGGGGGGCATGCCCGGAATGGCCCATCCCTGGATCCGCTAGTGGCCCTGATTCGTTCAATCCTGGAATACAATGCGTTTTTCTTCGATCATATAGCCCCCTCACTCACAAATCACTAGAATGCACCCAAAATCACGCACCCCGCCTCATAACCGGAGCACACCGCACCACACCTACCACCAGTCTCCGGGGTGAGGCCAATCCGCCTACCTTACAACACCGCAGAACACTACAATTCGTTAGATACCACTTCAGGACAACAACACAGCTAAATCACTCCTTCAATATCGCATGGTCTAAAGCCCCTGTTCGGCGCTCCAAAAACAAAAACAAATACAGCATTGCTATTCACTTGAAGTGGGTGTAGCGCCTAGATGCGTGGATAGGCGTGTAGGATCTGGGAAGGCCACAAGGGAGTAGAGGCGTAGTGGTAATGGTCAGGCTGGCTATAATAAAGCCAGGGAGGTAGTGTTGCCAATTAACACCTGTGAAGTGCAGGGTCTGACCCTACCTCCACCTAAGTGCGGTCAACCTCCTTAGGATAGACGGAGAAGATAAATAGGATTCCGTTGCGGTGTCGTGTCGCCACCGCTGCCCTAGAGCGCCCAGTAAAACCGCTCGCCGGGTCTGGGTACGAGAACTGGTTTATTGACGACATAGCGACAATACATGCCTAATAGCAGAGACAGTTGGTCCTAGTTAAGACATTAAGGCATGTCGATATGGAAAAGCAAATGCTAGCGAAATAAGCTCACAGGCAAGTCGGCTCAGTGAAGTGGAAGGCAATGTTAGATGGCTATTGGATGGCGGGCGCGCGCTCAGCAGTGGCTCCGAGTCCTCAGTTGGTCGCCAGATGGCCGGCGGATGCGCATCCGCTACATTACCCCCACGTCACTCGCTAAAGGTGAAGTGGCGAAAACGTGCCGGGGGCACCACTGCGCGACCGGAGCGGTGCGCAGGGCGGAGCGCAGCGGAGGGCACTCTAGACCGGCCGGGCGTGGTGGCAAGCACTCGGGAATGCAGTCACGCGGTGGGGGGTCGTCCAGGAGGGGTCGAGCACTGTGCAGGCTGCGGAGACGCGAGGGGCGGCACCGAGCGGGTTGCGTCAGTGGGCGGCGGATGGGTGATCGATGGGCGCAGCAGGAGTCGTGGTCCATCGATGGTGAATGTGGTTGTAGCAGGTATAGGCGACGATCCGATGGCGGTTGCGGTGCCGGACGGTGGGTCCAAGTAGGCCGGTTTGACGCGGTCGATGGAGAGGACCTCTTCGTTGCCCTTGATGGATGGTGACTGTCTTGGACGAGCGCCGGCAGACACTGAAGGGGCCATCGTACGGCGGCTCCAGCGAAGTGCGAGACGCATCCCGGCGGACGAAGACGTGGGTGCATGTCGTGAGCTCCGTCGGGATGAAGCCGGCCACCGACGACGGACGGGGCGTTGTCGGGCGGAGGCGCCGCATGGTCCTCTGGAGATCGTCCACGTAGGAGACGGGGTTCAGCGGGGGTGTATCCGGATGCCGCGAAAAGAATTTGCCAGGGAGGCGAAGCGGCGTGCCATACACAAGCTCCGCAGACGTGCAGTGAAGGTCGTCCTTGAGCGCCGACCGTACGCCCAGCAGGATCAGCGGCAGGAGGTCGGTCCAGCGCGTAGCCGGGTCCGCGGCGCGCAGAGCCGTTTTCAGCTGGCGGTGGAACCGTTCCACCATTCTATTTCTCTGAGGGTGATAGCTGGTGGTGCGGCAGCGGGTGTAACCGAGCAGGGTGAACAGGTGTTTCCAGAGCCCCGATTCGAACTGAGCACCGCGGTCTGTCGTGACCTTGGGACAGTACACCGAAGCAGGCCACACAGACAGACACGAAGGCGCGGGCGATGGTGAGCGCCCGGATGTCCCGTAGGGGCAGAACCTCTACCCACCGGGTGAAGCGATCCACGCAGGTGAGCAGGTACGTGTTGCCATCAGACGGTGGCAGCGGGCCGACCAGGTCGACGTGGACCTGATCAAAGCGAGCATCTGGCAGGTTGAGGAGCCTACTGGAGCTCTGGTGTGGCGTTGCACTTTGGCGCGTTGACACTGGATGCACGCCTGCGTCCAGATCCTGATGTCCTGCTTCATGCCCGGCCAAACGAACCGCTGGGAGATGAGATGCTGTGTAGCCGAACGCCAGGATGCGACAGGGTGTGCAGTAGACGGAAGTACTGGTGCCGGAGACTGTTCGGTATCAGCGGGCGAGGCCCCCCGGCCGACTCGGCAATGAATAGCGTGCGGTCGCTGGCCAGGGGCACGTCGCGCAGGGCCAGAGAGTGCGGCGTTGCCAGAAACGCCTTTAGGGTTTCGTCGTCCTGTTGCCAAGGCGTCGAAGTCATGCAGAGGTGGCTGCGGTGCTTGAAGCATTGACAGTGTTCTGGACAGAGCATCAGCCACCGTGTTATCCTTGCCCGGCACGTGTCGGACGTCGGTGAACTGGCCGACGAAGTCCAGGTGCCGCATCTCACGTGGTGAGTAGCGGTCGGAGCTTCAGCCGATCGCCGACACCAAGGGCCGGTGATCTGTGAGGACAGTGAAGTCCCGGCCGTCCACGCTGTGGGGAAAGTGACGGATCGCCAGGTAAACGGCGAGGAGCTCTCGACTGAAGGTGCTGTACCTGGTTTCAGCGGGCCTGAGGTTCTTGGAAAAGAACGATAGGCTCCCAGCGGCTTGCCACGAACTGCTGGAGGACGGCGCCGACACTAGTGTCTGATGCGTCGACTTGGAGACTGAGGGGTGCTGCCGGCATCGGTTGCGCGAGGCGTGTGGCCTGTGCGAGCTTCGTCTTGATCTGTAGAAATGCTTGTTCGGCTCCGTCAGACCAAGCGATGTCGTGAGTGCGCTTGGACGCCTTCTTGGCCAGCAAGCTATTGAGCGGGCTGAGCAGGGCAGCCGCGACGGGCACAAAGCGGTGGTAGTAAACCACCATGCCGATGAAACGCCGGAGCTGGTGCTCGGTGGTTGGTCGCGGGAACTCTTGCACCGCAACGACCTTGTCCGGAAGTGGTGCGATTCCCTCCGGACTGAAGTCGTGGCCGAGGAACGTGATGCGGTTCACTCCAAAGACACACTTGTCTTTGTTCACCACCACGCAGAGTGGTGGTGAACCACTGGTCGAGCCGCTGGAAAACCTGTCGCAGGTGCTCCAGATGCTTCGCCTCCGTGGTGCTGGCGATCAAGATGTCGCCAAGGTAGGTGAAGCAGCTCAGTACGTCCCGCAGCACGGCGTCCATGAACCTTTGGAACGTCTGACTTGCATTCCGCAGGCCGAACGGGAGGCGAGTCATCTCGAACAGCCCGAATGGCATGGTGATGGCCGTCTTCGGGACGTCGACTGGCTCCACCGGGATCTGGTTGTATGCTCGTACCAGGTCTATCTTGGAAAAGACCGTGCACCCATGCAGGTTCCCGGCGAAATCCTGCAGGTATGGAAGCGGGTAGCGATCGGGCACGATGGCGGCGTTCAGGGCGCGGTAGTCCCCACAGGGTCGCCACTCGCCGGGTATTTTCTTCGGGACCAGGTGCAGTGGCGAGGCCCAGCTGCTTTTCGATGGTCGTAGGACGCCAAGTTGGCGCAGCTTGTCAAACTCCTGGCGTGCGATGGCAAGTCGATCCGGTGCCAGACGTCGTGATCGCGCGACCCGTGGAGGGCCAGACATCACGATGTGGTGTGTGACCGTGTGTCGCACCGGCGTCGGCTGAGTGGCGGCTGCGGTCACCCGCGGAAACTCGCGCAGTAACGCGGAGAAGGGCGATCCGCTGGCGACGGTACGCAGCCCAAGCGAGCTGAGGGAGGTTGGTGTCCCGTGGGCACAGATTTAGCCCGACGCGTCACGTAGGACCTGCTGACGCAGGTCGACGGCCAGGTGCTGGTACGCCAGGAAGTCGGCGCCCAGGATCGGTGTCGCGACGTCCGCGACGATAAAGGTCCAGTTGAGCGCTGTGCCACCGCCCAGGTGCGCGGCATGGCGGAAGCGACCCAGCGTCTTGACCGATGAACAATTGGCAGCCTCCAGCCGAGGAAGCAGCCCCGAGGTGACACACGCGTCGTGTGGCACGACGGCAGGTGGAACCACGCTAGCCTGAGCGCCGGTGTCGACGAGGAGCGGTCGGGAGAGGCGGCTGTCTTGAACGTAAAACAGTTGCGCCAGATGCAGCGGGCCTGACGCGGTAGGCGCTGGCAGCTTCAGGCCTGCCGGTTTAACGAACCCCAGGTGCATGGTTCGGAGCAGTTGCGGGCATCCGCATCGAACCTCTGATGATACCAGCGGTATCCTGCTGGAGAGGTGTCGCGCTGCCGCAGTCCCGATCTGGACGCCGAGTGAGAGCCAGAGCGTCGAGGGACGGGCGTCGCAGACCGATGCGGCCGGACCATGGCCTCTTCCAGCCGCCGGTTGGAGGTCTCCAGTCGGCTGACTATGGCGGTCAGGCTGACGATGGCGGCGTGGAAGTCGGATGTGCTGTTGGCGGGTTGTGGCAGCGACGGGTGCTCGGCAGGAGAGGCGGAGACGGCGGCGATGACGTCGTTCGGTCCAGAGGCCTCGATAAATCGATCGGCCGCCTCTGCGAGGTCCTCCAGTGGCGTGGCCTCTGGTAGGAGGGCGAGTGCGGCCCGTGCCGATCGCGGCAGCCGCTGCAGGAAGAGGGTCCGCAGCAGCCCGCTGTCTGTGGGGGCGGCGCCAGCCGTCAACTGGCCGCGTATGCCGCGGAGCAGCTGGGAGGGCGTCCTGTCGCCGAGCTACTGGTGGCTCAGCAGGGCCTCCAGGCGACTTTGCCGTGACTGCGCCAGCCTCTGACGCAGAGCGGCGCAGAGCGCGTCAAAGTCGCCTGGCTGCCCGACGACCACATCCCGGACCTGTGATGCGATGGCCATGGCCAGGTTGGCCACAATACCTTGAACTTGGTGGTTGGCTCGGTGATGCCAGCGACGTCAAAGCCACAGTCCACTTACACTAGCCACAGTTCGGCTTCCTCGGGAGAGAATGAGGGGAGCCGGAACGATGTCATGGGACGCGGCGGCGCACTGTCGGGGGCCTGTGCTGGCGAGAGAGGCATAACTAACCTGCCACCCTGTCACCCTGCCAATGTCACTCGAACAATTCGCGGCCTCCGGGTTCACTGCAGAAAGTCAGCGACAGAGGGCTTCGGACGATGAGACCCTCCAATGTAGCGCCTGTGGATGTGCGACGAAGTTGCGAGACGAGCGTCGGCGGTCCCTCGGTGTCCGGGCGACGACAGCAAGACTCCGGCGAGAGGGAGAGAGGCAAAAAGATGGGCAGGACCGGGCGGGTCGTGCAGAGAGCGGACAGAGTTGCGCGGTGGCTCCCAGATCACGCCGGGGTCACCAATGTAGCGCCTAGGTGCGTGGATAGGCGTGTAGGATCTGGGAAGGCCACAAGGGGGTAGAGGCGTAGTGGTAATGGTCAGGCTGGCTATAATAAAGCCAGGGAGGTAGTGTTGCCAATTAACACCTATGAAGTACATGGTCTGACCCTACCTTCACCTAAGTGCGGTCAACCTCCTTAGGATAGAGGACGAAGATAAATAGGATTCTGTTGCGGTGTCGTATCGCCACCGCAACTGGTTTATTGACGACATAGCGACAATACATGCCTAACAGCAGACAGTTGGTCCTAGTTAAGACATTAAGGCATGTAGATATGGAAAAGCAAATGCAAGCGAGTTAAGCTCACAGGTAAGTCGGTTCAGTGACGTGGAAGTCAGATGGCTATTGGACACAGAGCATTGGAGATGAGCGGAGAGACGAGGTGAAACGTACCTAGCTAAGTACGAAAAGTACACTGCTATCTTGCGGCAAAAGGGCGAACTAACCGCGCGCACTACGTATGACTAGTTTTCTCAATCTCAACCGCCAGATGGTGGGCGCGCGCTCAGCGGTGGCTCCGAGTCCTCAGTTGGCCGCCAGATGGCCGGTGGATGCGCATCCGCTACACAGGTTTTCACATCCGCACTGAAATTTCCCGATGCAACCCCTGACCGAATTCACCCTTGTCCCATTCTGGCACATGCAACACTCCAAACTTGAGTATCTCTTTCGGCACAACAAAACCCTACTCACCCCATCGACGTTCAAGTCAATTTTTTAATATTAAGAGGCCCACCCACAACACACATTCTTCTACACTGACGGCTCCCGTACCAGCAATGGTACGGGAGCCGCCTGGTGCGTTGGCCCGACACTGGTCAAACCAAATTAACACTTCATTATTCGGCATACACAGCAGAATTTGTCGCCATACTCACTTGCCTCCAACACAGCATTGCACGACACATCACTACCCCTACTACAATCTGCACTGACTCACGATCCTCCGTTGACGTCCTTGCGGCCATACACAGCACCACGCACCCCACACTCCACGCCATCCGACACCTCTACCATGACAACCACGCACACCTTCAGCTCACCCTCCTCTGGATCCCGGACATAGGGGTATCCCGGGGAACGAACGTGCGGATGGTCTAGCCCGGGCGGCAATCAACTTCCCCGAACGAGGGGGTTCCGGTACCCCGGGGATCTCCTATTCCTAACAAATAATTTATTTAAGAAGTACATCCAGGCCTGCTGGTCACACAACACCACAAACCTACACGCTATGAAGCCCACACTATCCAACTGGCCCTCCTCCAACAAACACTCCCGTTGGAACGAGGTGGTACTGTGGGGCGGCGAGGTCGGGGGCGGGGTCGGTGTGTGTGCGGGGGGGGGGAGATAAGTGGGGGAGTCCATGTCATCCATCAGCATGCCCCACGGGTCACCGGACTGGCAAATTGAGGGCCTAGGTAATTATCCTGGGTCAAATTTTGGCAACGATGGTTTCTGACAGCTAGATGCGTACGCAGAGTTCCAACAGCTCCCACTGGTCCTTAACTACCCATAGCTACTTCATGCATGCTCCCACGTAATCCATTCATTTCCATCTTCCATTCCGAACATTGGCTCTCTACTAAAAGTGTTGGCCCGATGTTTTCCATTCCAGTAGTACGTGCGCATTCAGCGAGTCTTACTCTCTCAGGCCGTTGTTTAGGGCTTTCTAGCCCAACGTTAAATGTTAATTACCCCTGCTTAGATCCACAACTGTGACCGGCTGACGCGACACTTTTGGTTGGGTATGATATACTACTATTTCCTTTACTGCTTTCAAGGCTCGATGACACTGGGCTGTGACATTCCGTTAGTTTCTGATTGGGTCTCATGTCTGGGCTTGGGTAATAATGGCCGACATACCTACACTTTAAATGAGTCAAAGCCTTGCCAGGACTTACATGCTCGAACTTGCGATTGGCGGGCACCCCCACAGGTGGTCCTGGGCCACAAATCGGTCGGGATGGCCCCTCTATCGTCTTTCTAACCTATCCTGCCCGGGGTCATATAGAGAGACCCACAAATTCCCTGCCTGTCCTATCCTTGGGGGCTTACGGAACGCCAAACTTCATCTTCCCTGCCTGTGCTAAAATCGAGAGGCCCAGGCCTACTGGAATACCTGAGACGGGGAAGGAATACCAACCTGGCCGCTTTTGGCTGTTACCTAAACTGTGCGCACAGATTCATCCCGAACCAAAATTGGGTGCCGCTGCCTGCGAGCTTACCCTTCGACCCCGTCGGGTCTTACCACCCTTGGGATGCCTTTCCGCGCTCTGTGATCACCAGGCCGGAGGGATTTGCGGCCTAGAATTACTCAAGTTATCCAGCTGCCCTGTGCAATGTCCAGTCTTTCCGGCACGCTTTCCCAGGGGTTCAACCAACAGCGTTTCGTCATTTCCCGTCTTCTATCAGCCATCCTCCGTCTCCTCCGAAGAGAAGAGGGCGGAGGCTATTCGTAGCTCACGTTTGGGCCCATGGAATTTCTCGCCCGTGGCTTGCAAACCGTCTCCTCGCTAAAATGCGTAAGTCGTCTCACGTTTTCCGTCACAGACGGTAGTCGGGTTCGTCCTGTCCTGTCTGGTCGGCTAGCTTTTACATTAAGTAACGGACGAACCCGGAATAAATTATCTGTCAAATCCCTCTTCGCACCTAGTACGTTTGGCCACTTAATGGTCAGTGCACTGTTCGTTTCTCAACGGCAACAACTTAAGGTTTTTGGACCTCCGAATGTTAACCCGGCCCGCAGCATTCAAGGGTAATACATGTACTGACAGGTACAAAGCCTGAGGGCGAGTTTCCAGCGATTGCATAGCAAACGTTTTTTTCCCATCGTGACTGCTTTGCAATATTTCATGGACATTTTTGCCGTGGAAAGGAGTTCACATAACCATACATATGGTGCAAAATGTATGCCGCGAATGTACAACTTATTCATCTGGTAGCAGCACTTAAAGGGCGGTGCCGCGTCTCAGACCAAGCTAGGTCGACCTGGGTCAGCAACACCACTAGGTCAACTTTCAACTTTGTGTTTCCTTTAGCAACCGGAAATGTGCTGAGGGCTCTGTGTCACCGTGACGCAATGCAGTTGACCAAAGGGCGATACAAGGGAGCGTGGGCGACCTCGTGTCGGGTCACGTTTTTTTTTTCGTGGCATAGTTTGATTTTTGCTCGCTTAAAAGTCTCCGGCCAATCTCGGCGTGACTTAAAACGCACACAACGGACCACGGTGTCCTCTATGATTATATTGAGTCTCAAGTCCATTTCTTTTCAGGGTGGAACGTTATCCCCGGTTCCATATATTAATCAACCTCCTGAGTATCAATCGAGCGGTACTATTTCCCCATGCCATTTAAAGCAGGAGGAGATCTCGTAGACACGTTGTGCTATGGCTTAGTGACCCAGTGCACCTGTTCACGAGCTCTCCCAAGCTAGCGGTTAATGCCACATCACTTCGCAAGGTCAAGAACCTTCTACTCGGCGCCGTGGACCGGGTGACATGTTTGATTTGGGAACAGGTGTTTGGCGTTTGATTGGAGAGCGAGGGAGCGAGAGAGAGAGAGAGAGAGAGAGAGAGAGAGAGAGAGAGAGAGAGAGAGAGAGAGAGAGAGAGAGAGAGAGAGAGAGAGAGAGAGAGAGAGAGAGAGAGAGAGAGAGAGAGAGAGAGAGAGAGAGAGAGAGAGAGAGAGAGAGAGAGAGAGAGAGAGAGAGAGAGAGAGAGAGAGAGAGAGAGAGAGAGAGAGAGAGAGAGAGAGAGAGAGAGAAGAGAGAGAGAGAGAGAGAGAGAGAGAGAGAGAGAGAGAGAGAGAGAGAGAGAGAGAGAGAGAGAGAGAGAGAGAGAGAGAGAGAGAGAGAGAGAGAGAGAGAGACCGAGAGACCGAGAGACCGAGAGACCGAGAGACCGAGAGACCGAGAGACCGAGAGACCGAGAGACCGAGAGACCGAGAGACCGAGAGACCGAGAGACCGAGAGACCGAGAGACTGAGAGACTGAGAGATTGAGAGACTGAGAGACTGAGAGACTGAGAGACTGAGAGAGACTGTTAGACAGAGAGACAGAGCAACAGCGGGGGAAGAGACCGGGGGTATTCCCACCTTGACCGTAACCGCTGAGTGACGTGGGGCCACAGCGGATCTCCTAAGATACTTTAATTCCCCATGGAAAACAGGTGGTTATTTAGCATGTGGTGAGCCAGAAGACCTGCCCTCTCCATTAACGTCTTTCAGGAACCAAGTGGTTCTCCCGTCGTCTAAACTCGCATCAGTAATGTGCGTGCGTGATATGCATTCATTTCTACCATTAATTTCTAAACTATAAACATTCATGTATCCTACACAGCAGCCTTGAACCATGCATTTATAAACTATAAACATTCATGTATTATCCACAGCAACCTTGAAACCATGCTCCATAATACCCTTGATCGTCACACTTCGCTCCTCCCCTTTACCCTTCCCGGGGCTACCAATACCACCGCTGGCTGGGGCCATCCATACAGAAGAAAAACCGGTGGCGGACGGGTCACATGGTTTGCATGATGGGTGAAGTGTACATCCCCACTTCCTGGCCTGATTCAATCACATTTCGCGATGTTCACTCGGTTTTCGCTATTTTTTTTCCAGAAGTGGCCGTGTCGATCCGAACGCGAGCGAAGTTCACAGTTTAACCACAATCACTCCACTCAGCTCGCGAGCGACTCCCGAACGATTCCGTTGGATGTGAGAGCTTCTCGGCGATTCCGTCAAATATGTCCCTTCTACTCCGTCGCAGCCGTATTTATACCCACTCCGCACGTCGGGCCGGGGTCAGGTGTACGCTTATCTGGTTTTCTTCCTTTGTTGCTGGTGGCTTGACCGGTGACCGCTGAGGACCGCTGGTGACTCCTGGTAACGGCCGGTGACCGCTAACCGCTGATTGGCGGTTGGCAGTTCCGGCTGTCCAGAGAGGTAGCTGCTTCTAGGCTACTGGGTCAGGCTGATACCCAGGCGGAAGTATTTGCTTGCTTTGCCAGCGGCACCAAGTGGCTGCTGTTGGCAGTAGGGTGTGCGCGTTTCGGCGACGAGTAGGCTTTGCGTTTGCGTTTGCTTTTCACACGTTTTATCCCGGCGGCGCGAGTTTCCGGTCCCGGCGGCTGGATGTCTCGCGGGTCGGGCCGCATCGCGACCGCATGAAGTGCCGCATTGAAAAATGTAAGCCGTCTTACAGTACTCGCCAGACTTCGCCTCAGACACACCAAATTGACACACCATTTTATTTCTTATCGATTACGCCGCCCTCCACTTTGTACCACATATCGAGTTCGCATTACTGTCGCCCATATTTTACCTACCTGTCCAGCATATGCTCCTCATCGTCGCGCTATTCTCGAATATTTCACCAACATCCATACACAAATTTCGCTTCGGGCTCTCCTCGGGGATGAGCAACCGGCACTCCTCGAGCTACTTTTCCGCTATTTACATGACACCAAACTTTCCGAACTGATCTGATTTCTCTGTCACACGTTACCTGGTTCAAGCTGATTTGATGTGAAGTTAAAAGCTATATGACACGCGTTGCATTCTTCGTTAGCTTTATGACTTCGTTACACATGTCTTCCTCTCCGACGTCGTAAAACACATACATATACGAGTAGGTTAGTTCACAGCAGGTAAGCAGGGACCGATCCAATTTGGCCAAAACGGACGGTTTTCCGTATAGACTGCGTTTGGTCTGTTACCCACAGCGCGATTTTTTACCTACCCACGTTTTCTACCTTCCAATCAGTTTGGTTTTCCCCTTCTCAGGTTTTTCCAAGCTTTAGCTTAAACATACACCTACACATATACGATCGGGCCTGACGTCGGCGACTAGCTGTGAGCGCCGGACCTCTGCTTCGTTTCAGGTCGCAGGTAGGCAGTGGAGCCTGTTCGTAGGCTACGAAGCTGCCCACCCTACAAATGTCCTTATGATTGTTATGCATGTATGTGTAGACGGGTGACGTCACGGTCCCGCGCGTCGCCTTGGCGACACGTGCCTTCCCATTGGCTTGTTGGTTTCGCGCCGAAACACACCGACCGCGGGCAGTGTGAGAATAAAGCTGACTGCGAGCAGGCATGCGGTCAGCCGTGCGGGTTGGACTCGAAATCTGTCATACCTGTTTGGAATTCGGACCCAGCGACTACATTTGGCGGCGGTGGTGGGATTAACAGCTTTCGGATCGTCCGACTCGCACGACGGGAACCAGATGACCGATTGAGTGTTGTGGCGGACTGAGGAACGGAGGATTTGAGTCGTCTGAATCCTGTCGTATCGGTGTGTAGTGACACTTTTGAGTTATGACTTGACTCGGTGTAACGCGCGAGTACAGCAAGTTACACAAGAGGATGGCGTGCAAGAGATGAGTTGGGGAGTCGCAAACAAGAAGAGCGGCCATGGGAAGATGGCCGCCCGGCCGGATAAAAAGTCGGGTGATGGTGCTGCTGTCGCCTAGCAACGGTAGACTGCAGCAAAGCACCTTCAGTGCTCGTTGCGCGGCAGCTGACGGGAGTCGCGAAGAATGTGCACGGCCATGGCAAGATGACGACCCGGCCAGGTAGAGTCGGGTGAGGGTGCTACCGTCTCCTAGCAACGGTAGGCTGCAGCAAGGCGCCCCCAGTGCTCGTCTTTGCGCCAGCTGACAGACAGGACTCGTCGCTAGCAACGGGCGATTTTCAGCGTCGGAACCGTGAGTGCTTTGTCAAGGCGAGGAATATATGTCGTTCAATGAGGCGTGTGGCATGATGCAGTCGAGCCAGATGCGTTTGGATATTGGAAGTGTCGAGTGATGAGTATAAGCCGTGTTCACAGGTTTGTCTAGTGGAAGCCCAGTAGGTACTAACAGAATGGAGCCCAGGTTTGCGATGGTTGGTATCCCAAGTTTCGACGGAGATGGCTCGGTGCAGATATTTTTAGACTACTATGAGAGGAGGGTAGCCGAACTAGAGCTCCGAGTTCAGACTAGAATCAGGTCTAGTGGACCTGTGCGTAGGTCGCGAAAGTGTTTCGCCTGCGGCCAGCCTGGTCACATGAGGTATAACTGTGACAAGCGAGATGTTAGGTGCCCGAAGTGCGGCTGCCAGGAGCATGTGTCAGAAGTGTGCGGGAGGTATTCGGGAAACTCGCGAATCCACCCGAGGGGCTATGGGGCACCCGGACCCAGTCAAAGGCCGTGAGGAGTAAGGTGGGAGAATGTGATCCCGGAAGGGACAAAGGGACCTGGAGAGAAACCGAGTGAGTGGGGTCAATTACTGGATACGTCTGCACGGGAGCAGACAGGCGATTCTAGTGCATCATAACAGGCTGCAACCAACGACTGCTCAGGTGACCAGGGATGCAGTGCCTGGATGTACAGCTGGCGTAACAGACACGCCAGCAGGACGTGGCTTGAGCGTGGATGATGAGAGGTAGGGCTTCGGTGAGCCGCTCGCCCCGGCGTCCGGGGTTGGGTCATCCGCACAACCCGTTCGATGTGGCATATTCCGTCTTGGCGTGCTGGAATCTGGAGGCGCAGGGGGTTCACGTCCTTCCTCCGGCAGCACCGCTGCTCTCGGAACTCGCGTCGTTTGGGAAAGTGGGGATCTCGGCGCGGATGCGTTAGCGGCTGGAGGTGCCGACAGTAACAGCGGCGATCTGGGTCCCACCCAAGCTACTTCCGTTCTGAGGGAAGAAGGGGATGGGTGGCCCGCTGTCAGGAGAGAACCGGCGTTGATGGGCACTGCGGTTAGCTTAGGAATAGAATGCCCTGATGTCCCATCCGTGGAGGGAGTTGGGTCAGAGACAGATGACCCCGGACCTGGACTTCCCATGAGTGTACCGCCAACTGTGTTGCGACGATCGAGTCGGGTTAAGCGAGCTCCTGGTTGGGTGTTGTTAGAATAGTTGTTAGTTACAGTGTAAAACGTGTGTGATGTGAGCACCTGGTTGCGCGATGTTAGAATAAGATGCTAGTGTGCCAATTGTTATAACTAGCGTCGTGCGGAAAATCAGGATTCCGCCGGGGATGCGTTAGTGGATGGGCGGTTTGTTTCGGGTCTACACCACATTGTGAAACTGTGTAATGTCTGTGCGGATTGTGGAACGCTTCAGTCGTTGGGGCGCCTATGGCGAGTGCTAGATGCCTTGTGCGGAAATCTAGTGCGTATCCTATTAAGACTTGCGATGGTCTTGCGCAGTCGTGACATCAGTCTTTGTGTTGCGGAGAAACCCGTTGCCATGCTGCTGACGACCACTTGTGGCGATAGTTCGAACAGCGTGGCGATACATCGTGTGCTATTTCGCTCCGGTGTCATGTCTTGGTCGTGAGCGTTGAGTGCGTGTGCACTCCTTTTTTCAAGGTTTATAGGGTGTAGACGGGTGACGTCATGGTCCCGCGCGTCGCCTTGGCGACGCGTGCCTTCCCATTGGCTTGTTGGTTTCGCGCCGAAATACCCCGGCCGCGGCAGAGTGAGAACAAGGTTGGCCGCGGGCGGACGTGCGATCCGCCCGCGCGGTGTGAACTCCAAATTGGTCATACGTGTTTGGAATTCGGACCCAGCGACTAGATATGTATGTATGTACACAGTGGCGTCGCCACAAAATTCTTCCAGGGGGGGGGAGCAATGTTGGAAGGGGGCCTCCTGCTCCCCGAAAGGGGACCTCCTATTCTTTTTAGGCTCTTGGTATGGTTCAAGAATGGGAAACATGAATTCATATTGATGTCTTGTTTGTTCGGGACATGGTGCATCATTTACGCAGAACGCAGTAGCAATAATCATTTTTCGCTGAGAACTGGCCATGCCAGGGTATAAGTATGTAAATGTGGGTAAATACCTAAGCGCCAAAACAAACCAATGTCTTAATGCTTTCTCGACCAGAAGAATCTTCCCGCTGGCCTCTAGATTCCAGCGAGCTGGCGGGGCTGATGCTGAACATATCTTAAAGATATCTCCCATTGATCAACCCACTTCTATGTCCACCAAGTCTGATTGAACATAGCTAGATTCGTCACTACTGTTAGTCATTCCCACCAGCTTGATGTCATAAGTAAGCTTAAACGATCATTTCTCAGTCCTAGGACGACAATTTCGTGAATGTGACAACGATAAGTGGATTGAATTGGTTTTCTTATCGCCATCTTAGGGATTTATTTATTTTTATAACATTTGGTGCTGGCTGCAAGGCACCTGGCACACAAGCCAAGATAGGAAATCCTCAGCGAATAAATTCACGGCAAGAACAAGCATTGAACAACAGTGCATAAATGACAATGCAACAATGCCAATGCATAAATAATGCAAAACCTTTAAATTCCACGCCGTCACGCCCATGGTTTTCGCTGTGCTGCACCGTTTTGTAAATGACGTCGTTGAGAAGGCATTGAGCTGGGAAGCTTTAATCATGCAGGCTGTAATCACAGAAGACAAGTGAAGAGAAGTTCTTTCACGCCCCCTTGAATTGTCAGCCACTTTGCTTATGACTGGGGCAAAACTTCTTTTGGCACGTAGATAGCTAGTCAGACCTCGTCATTTGCGATATTTAAGACCCCGGTTATGTTCAATGGCTCTGAGCTTCCATCTCAGAGCTCTGATCTGCACATGTTGACACGCACCTCAACATCCAGCACTTATATTTGTATAATTAATAAGCAGAAATATGGCAATGATTATTCCGTTTCAATAGTGCAGCAGCGTTCACATACTATCTCCAGCGTACATCCAGACCGGTCTCCATACACGCTACTTTCCAAGTATTCAAGCGGTTACATTCAAACAGTCACGTAACGATTTTCTATCAACCTCACGTACCTCCAGTGGTGAGCCAGGGCGACTGGCCGACGGCGGCCAGCCGCCCGCCAGTGGCGACCGTTCGCGACGACCGCGACGACCGCGAGACCCAGTGCTCTCGGCTCCGTCGTGAGTAAGCGCCAGACTACGCCCCTATTACGTCATGTTCACGTGACTCAGTCCAGGGCATCGGTCCAGGCTAGAACTCTGTGAACTCTACTGCAGGCGGGCGCACTGTCTATCTCAGAGACATCCCATGTCAGCTCAGAGTCGTTTCTGGTAACATCCAGAGTTTCGGCCTCGCGTGGGAATCGGTGCTGTCTCAGCACCTCACCGGACACTGGTGATCCACAACAACGGCACCTGACTGGCAGAGGCGCGGTACTGCAGACTCTGGTCTGGCGACACAGCGCCTGACACAATAGCGACACTCGACGGTCAAATCACCGCAGCCCACTGACAGCTGGCATCTAACATCCATAGACACACCTGTCATTTGTCATCTATACACCTTGCTCCCATAATATAATTACTGACATACATCACCCAACACAACCACATTCACATCACTCCAGACATTTCATCATCTGACGACGGCGGCGGGGTATCGAGGTCACAGCGGCAGGGTGTCGGAGAGGGAGGGGTACAGGGCAAGGTCCATTGCTCGGCCTCGATCGGAGCGGTGGCCTGGCTAGGTAAGCATCCAGTCAGATGGACGCCGGGTAGGTGCCGGAAACTGTCGCGCCAGGCGAACTGTGGGGAGGGGGCTGAATTTCTTGGATTAAGATGTCCCGAAAACCAACTTTGTTACACAATTTTGTAGGAAGAAAATGCATTTAAAAACATCATTCCTCCCAGTTTGTATGGGGCATCGGTGTTGTTTTGTTGTGCTTGTGAGGGGGAATTTTCCCCCTCAATGTTGGCTTTGCCCCATGTTTCTGAAAATTATTGGGAGACCAGTGGCGTACCTATATCTGCGTCAAGGAGGAGGGGAAAAGCATTTGGAGATGTCCACCTACCCCACTCAAAAGTCCTCAGATTTGGACCACTATTTTGTCAAAGGGAACCTTTTTAAATGAAATAATTCGTGATCAACTGAATTCTTCTATGGAGGGGCATAATCTACCACTATCGTTTCTGATTCATCGGATTTTAACCCTAACTCCCCACCATGTTAGAATGTTTATTTTTTGGTATCCCCTGATAAGTCACCTCACACTGCTGAAATTAGACCTATACAAATCACTTTAATATGTAAAATTTCCCAATTTCAGACATTCAAGTTCATAGCGCCCGGTCGTCACGACGCCAACGTTCGTGCACATGTACACTCATCTTGCGCATTCGGCGCATTCGCCACACTTCGTGCGATGCTACGGTTTCTGCTAGGCCTCCTACGTTTTGCTAATTGCTGCCACATGATAGACTTGCGCCATATTTGACGTGATGGAATGCTCGGTATGGACGTTCGCTGCGAAAATTCGATTAATTAAATTCGATCATTAGGCCTCTACTTCCAACATTTTATGGTGGTTAAGAAATGCGGATACCCGCTGAGCTTTGATGCACCTCATATCTTTCATTAAATATGCTCCCAGATTGGCTACCGAACCGAGGCCCCTGCCTCAGTGTTCTTTTTTTGGACCCGTTTCGTCTTTTTTCGTCTACGGAGGTGTCTTAGGACTTCAATCCATCTTTGTTAGGAGCCCAGCACATTTTCGAAACCCCTGCTCGTTTTAGGGTTTGTTGCATTTTTGTGCACAGAGGATTTCTTTTTAAGGTGTCGGGGCGCTTTCAAAGATCCCGATGTGTTTATCTAGTGCTCGGTCTTTTTGTTCGTTTTGGGACCATGCTGCTGTTTGCGGCCCCAGCCTCTTTTTTGCAGGCCATTGTGCGGTCGCATGGCCCTGGTGTGCCTTGAGAGCTTCCGGTGTATTTTTTAGAGCTCCCGGTATGTTTATTTAAGGTTGCAACGCATGTTTTAAGGCCCTGTCGCTTTTTGCGAGACTGTGCGCTTTGGAGCGCCAGTTACACTTTCGGCTCCCGTTGTGCTCTTAGGGTACCGCTCTGTTTATTTGGGGCTTCTGACGCACATTTGTGGGGCCCCAGTACAATTTTGGTGCTTCGGTGCGAATTCTCTGGGTCCCAGCGCGACTTATCGCGCCCAGGCGCGTGGTTCCGGGGACCCAACGCAAGTTTCCTGGGCTCAATGCGATTTTTGTGGATCTCTTCTGAATGTTCTTTGAAGTTCGAATCCCGGCCTGATTTTTCGAGCTCCTGGCCCCATGTTTTCGTATCTCACCTCAAATTCTTTTTTCGAGCTCCGGTGTGTTTTTTGGGGGGCCGTATGCGATTTGTGAAGGCATCTGATGATATGTTCGGTGCTCCAGAGCCATTTTCCTGACCCGGACATTTATTTTTTTTAATCCCTCCTGATTTTGGAAGGCTCCGGCTTGATTTTTTTGGATACCCACGCGATTTTTGGGGTTACACTGTGCTTATGTGGGGCCCTAGAGGCCAATTTTTGGGAGCCCCGACGTGAATGTTTGATGCCCAGACCAAATTTTCGGCACTACCGATGGGAATTGTGGGTCCCGAACGCGATATTTGGGAACCGGTTCGAGTTTGCGGGGCGCGTTGTACTTAGCTGTGACGCCAACGCGATCTTGTCTGTTCCTGTTGCAAATTGTCGGGCCTCGGAGCACGTTTTCTGGGCCCGCCGTATTTATCGGGTCAGCCTCCTGCTCGAATTCTGGTGGACCGACGCGAATTTGTGTGGCCCCAGCGCGACTTTTGGGGCCCCGGCACGATTCTTGGGAGCTTATCCCTCTTAAGAGGGAGGGAACATTTGCCCCTTTGATATGGCACTACGGCCAACGAAAGAGTTTTTTTTTCAGCCGATGGCATCCTTCGGAGTGTAAAAGCCCACCGGGTACATTTTTCCGGACCTGTTCTTAATTTACCGGTGCTGGGGTCGATTCGATCGAGTCTCGGTGTGAACTTTTTGAACATCGAGTTTTATCTTTTTAAAGGTACTTATATGATATTTTTGGGCCCGGTACGATTCTTTGGTCTCCCGGTGCGATTTATTTGCTCGATGCCCTGACACGTTTTTCCCGGTGCCCAACGGGTTTTCGGGGACTGACCCGATTTTTGAGGCCGTAGAGTGACATTCCGGTTGAGAATTGATTGGTTAGAGCAGCTGCAACTTTTGGGGCCTGGCGCGACCTTTTGGGCCCCCAGTGTGATTTTCAAGGGCTGCGACGCGACTTTTTTTAGTCCAATGTAATCTTTTGTGTCCCGATGTCATTTGCTTGGATCCTTAGCGCGAGTTTTAGTGACCGCGACACTTTTTGGGCAACCAACACGTTTTGGAGGCTTTTGGCGTCATTGTTAGGGCCCCAGAGTGATTATCCATGTCCGGATTATTTTTCGTCGTCCCGGCTTCATTTGTGTCCCAATGAGACTGTTAGGGAACGGTACGACTTGTCGTGCCCCTAGCATGATTTTCATGGTCCGGGCATGACTTTTTGGTACCCCCAGACTCAGCGTGAATTTCAGGGGCCCCGACCGGCTCTTTTTGGGACCATGTCGTGATTTTCAAGAACCCCGGCACGACTCCTACAATTTCTTAGGGACTTCTTGCAGATTATAGGCCTCCTCTCGCGTCTTAGGGGTCTCGTCCCATTTCCTGGAGCCTCTTTACCGGTTTTGAATGTCTCTTCGTGTCCTACCCTCCTCCATATTCAATGGCCCCCTATCCCGTCTTGGAGGGCCTCCTCCTACATCTTGGGGCCCCTTTAACATGGCATGGGCTTCCTCTCATGTTCCAGGGGCATTCTCTGCCAAATTAGAGGCCTCCTGCCACGCCTCGTGGGCCTCCTCCTATGTGGTGTCAAAGCCTACCCGTCTTGAGGGCATCTTCAATTTTGGAAACCTGACCTCCTTCCATACCTGCTACCACTCCCATCTTAAGGGCCTCCTCTCATTTCCTGGGAAATCCTTCCGGTCTTCGGGGCCTCATTCGGCCCTGGAGAACTATTCCGTCTTGAGGGACTCCTCTCCAGTCCGGCAGGGGCCTCATTTTTTCTTCTAGAGACCTTCTTTTTCAAATTAGGGGCCTCCTCTCACGTCTTGGGGGCCTCCTGCTCTGCGTTTTGATTCGATCTTTGCCCATTTTAAGGGTGGCCTGTTATCTCCTGGTAGACTCCTCTTCTCTACCAGGTGCCTCCTCTTCCAAATTACAAGCAACCTTTCCTATCTCAGTTCCATGGTCATTTTCTGGGGACCTTTCTTACCCGTCTTGGAGCCTTCTTTCTCGCCTGGGAGCCATTCCTCTTATCTAATGGCCATTCTCTCCTATTTTAGGGGCCTCCTCGTTCATCATGGGGTCTCATTTCCAAGCTTGTGTCGTCCTCTTCCGAATTAGGTGTCTCCTGCAACGTTTCTGAATCATCCTTTTCTATCTTGGTGGAACCTTGCCCGTTTTGGGGCCTGTTTTTGCGTCTCCGAAACCTCATTTCATATCCACTGGCTTTTTCTTCCGTCTTAGGGCCTCCTCTCATTTTCTGGGGCCTCCTTTTCAATCCTGTGGGCCTCCTTTCAATCATCGGGGCCTCCTTTGCAATCCTGGGGATCTCCTTTGCAATCCTGGGGGCCTCCCTTGCAATCCTGGGGCCTGCTTTGCAATATTGGGGGCCTCCGTGCCAATTGTTGGCACTCTCTTTATTTCTGGGGCCTCCTATCCTCTCCTAGGTAACTCCTTTTTTCAAATTAGGGGCCTTCTCGCACGTCTTGGAGGCCTCCTCACCTGTGTTTGGAGCCTCACTATCCTCTTAGCAGGGTGCTTTTGTGTCAGTCTCAAATCTTCTCTCCTAGGGTCCTCCTCTTCCAAAATATGGGCCTCATCTGGCTGGTCTCAGTGGCCTTCTCATTCCTGCGGAGGCCTTCTTACCCATCTTGGGGTTCCCTCTTGCGTCCGGAGAAATGTCTCCTATCATTCCTTATTTTCTATTGTAAATCATTCCTCCTCTTCCATCTTGGGGGCCTCGTTTTCCAAATTAAGAATATCCTTCCACCCATCGGAAGCCTTCTTGTCTAACCTGGGTGGCTTCCTGCCCGTCTCGGTGGCATCCTTTTCGTCCTGGGGCCTTCTCCCAATCTCTGTCCTAACGTCTCTTATTAGGACCTGATTAGATTTCGCGGGAGCCTCGTTGCCGGTCTTGGGGCCTCCTTGACAGTATGCTCTTCTGTCTCTTCGGCCTCCTTGTGCACCGTTTTTCCTGTGCATTTCCGGATAGGGGACTCCTCAAATTTAAGGGGGGGGGGGCAGTCTCACGGCAGGAGGGGCGACTGCCCCCTCTGCCCCCCCCGGTGGCGACGCCCCTGTATGTGCATGAACCTGTATGCTATGTATGTATCGGCCCTTTACGCCACGTTCTTTGTTTGCCGGCGTCTCATCTTTCCTCTCTTGCTTATTTGATATAACCGAATGCCACATAAGCCGGATTAACGTAACTCTTTCCTTAACGTAATACATCTCTAGCGGATGGCACTCTGCCTCTGCTAAAGAAAAAACAACTCGAGCATTATACAATCAAATATGAAACAACGTTACATATAGAACTACTAAGAGATATACAAATATTAATCAGATGTGCGACAGGAAACTAAGGTAAGTGCAGCTAGCGCATCTGGCGTCACAGCTTGTAACCCAGACCGTTAAGAGCCAATAATCCAATAGTAATCACTAAATGCATGAAGCTTTCGGTGTCATGGCTGTCTGGCCTGCCTTGCCTGCCTTGCCTTTCGGTGTCATGGCTGTCTTGCCTGCCTTGCCTGCCTTGCCTTTCGGTGTCATGGCTGTCTTGCCTGCCTTGCTTGCCTTGCCTTTCGGTGTCATGGCTGTCTGGCCTGCCTTGCCTGCCTTGCCTTTCGGTGTCATGGCTGTCTTGCCTGCCTTGCCTGCCTTGCCTTTCGGTGTCATGGCTGTCTTGCCTGCCTTGCCCATTGGCGTCTTGTCTCTAGGCATCTTGGTCTTGTCGTTACCGCCGTTACTTCCGTTGCGCAGCAAAGCCGTTCGCAAGGCCCAGAGACGTAACGTAGATATTTATTGTTTTCCATCTCAGGCAACGGCTTACCTGAGAGTTTCCCAACAGCCCAAGCAGCCGCTTATGATCGGTTTTGACCTTGGAACTCCGACCATGCATAAACTGATGGAATTTCTAAATCCCAACCACTACAGCTAGTGCCTTTTTCTCCAGCTGGCTGTAGTTCCTTTCTGCAGAATCTGACGACATGGATGCATATGCAACCGGTCTCTCCTGTCCTTGATCATCCACAATTGAAAGTACAGCTCATACACAATATGCATAGACACCATATGGATAATTGGGGCCGAAGTTAGCAGCGTTCACAAGTGTAGATGTGGTTCGCAGGTGGACTGTAAAGGACACCATGCGCTTACTTGCCATCTGAATGCTTGACGACACCCTTGGCACGCAGCACTCAATGACGTCATCAGGCGCGCCTTGCAGACCGCTGGGATACCATCCATCTTCGGACCAACTGGAATATACCGCTGATATGGGAAGCGGCCGGATGGCATGCCTCTATTGCCCTATTCACGGGGTAGAAGCCTACTGCGCGACTCCACCTGAGTTAATGCCTACGCAGCGTCCAACCTGACATCAGCTGCTGTTCCGGTAGGGGCTGCCGCACGAGTGGCTGAAAACGGGAAACGGCGGAAATATTCCGAGCTAGGACAACGGTACCAGTTTGAGCCAGTCGCCTTTGAAACCGGAGGCGCCCGCGGCCCATCGACCAAGGCATTCGTGCGAGAGCTGAGAGGACGACTCGTTGTCGCTGACAGTGATCGACTGCTGCCTCCATATCCATGACAGTATACCCAGTTCCATACATGGACACACATTTGCCAGAGTCGCCCCGTCGTCCACCGAGCGGCTGGCTTGGGCACCAAATATCTGAATCAGCAGCAACAGACACAGACACAACAGCAGCAGCAGGCACAGCCACAGTTACAGCAGCAGGCACCGTCGCAGTCACAGGAGGAGCCACAGTGTCGGCACAGCCATGGCCGTCGCAACAGTCGCAGTCACAGCCACAGTCACATCCGCAGCAGCAACCACAGTCGGAGCCACAGGCTCCACAGCAGTAGAAACAGCACCAGCCATCGCAGCCGCAGCAGCAACCACAGTCGGAGCCACAGGCTCCACAGCAGTAGAAACAGCACCAGCCATCGCAGCCGCAGCAGCAACCACAGTCGGAGCCACAGGCTCCACAGCAGTAGAAACAGCACCAGCCATCGCAGCCGCAGCAGCAACCACAGTCGCAGCTTCAGTAGCAGACACAGCATGAACAGCAACAGCAGCAGAAAGGGAAGAAGGCAACAGCAACAGCAACAACAACGAGATCAGCAGAAGTTGGTACCAAAACCGGAGATCAGAATACATGGGTATTTGGAAAGCGATGGTCGCGAGACAGTAGCAGTGCATGCCACCGACCTGTCTTGTGTTAGAGGGCTTCTCAGCCTAGGCAACACGTGCTACTTTACCCTGTAATGCAGTGTCGGAGCCACTGCCACTACCTAACGCACTACCTGCGGCAGGCCATCCTACTTGATCGTCTGGCCACATTCACACATGAGGCGCTGCAGCTGGAGCTGCCGCTGCCGGACAGCTGGTTACTCATCACCGCCCTCTGTGATTTTCTCAAGCAAATGTACACGTTGAACGCGAAAGCCCGAGTCTGAGTCCATGCCGGCTGGTGCTGGTGCAGTGCACCACGTGCTGGTGCAGAGCGAACCAAAGTGTGTTGATTGCCAGCAGCAGGACGCACACGAGCTGCCACACACACTGCTGGAGCTAACGCGACTCAAAGACCAACACCGATACAAGAAGGCCATCATGTACATGCTTAAGCACGCATAATGAGTGTGTCACAGGAGACGGACCTGTGCCAGCTAGACGAGCCCCTGCGCGCACGCTTCTGCACCCTGAGCGCTCAGGTAACGCACGACACTGCCGACCAATATTTGGCGGGCAGCTGATCAGTCTGGTGGTGTGTCAGACGAGCATGGCTCGCTCACACCGATTCGAGTCATTCCTTGACTTCTCCCTCCCTACCTATAACCGAACAAAGGCCGGCACGATCGCAACACCCATCCGGTGTGTCGGTCGACGCCGCAGACAGAAACGAAAAGGAGCGTTCGTCCAGCACAGCGCTCGAGCCAGGGAATTTCAGATTTAGAATGCCAGTACCAGCAAATTTTGATGGACTACCCTGCTTCCCGAGTTCTCATTATGGGTGATCTCAACTGTGATTTTCTCAAAGATAACAATGATAATGCAAAGAAACGTCTATGTGAATTTTTGTCGGATTTTGATCTCTCACAATATGTCACTGCTCCTACTTACCGTACCGGTTCGCTTCTTGATGTTCTGATGTGCAATGATGACGATCTGGTCCGATGCTGCGGTGTGAAACATTGTCATTTTAGCCCTCACAAATTTGTACGTGCTTATTTATCTGTGCCGAAGTGGCGGCAGGCCAAAGTTACTGTTCAGACCCGCTGTTTACGCTGCATTGATACCCAGTCATTTCATCACGATTTGGTGTCCATCGATTGGAGTGGGGTGTATTTGTCACCAACTGTTTCCGAAAAGTGGGACCAATTTTTAGGGAAATTTATGCCGGTACTCGACTCCCACGCCCCCTTGCGCTCGGTTAAAATCAGAAACCCCAGCGCCCCCAAGCTCTCTGATACTACAAAAGCCCTTATGGCCCGGCGCAGGGAAGCCCTGACAGAGGTGGGACATGGCTCAATCCGCTATAGCATCCTAAATAAAGCGGTGAAACGCGAGATTCTCCGTGATAATCGAGAGGAGTATAGCAGGAGAATAGAGGAGGGTGGCGCGCGGTCTGTACTTAAAAGCATAGACACCGCAGTTGGTCGAAACAATTTCGACAAACGCGTCATCCCTACCGCGTCCCCAGATGACCTCAACACTTACTTTGTGGGGGTAGGTCCCCGTGTAGCAGCGGAGGTGGCCGCGCAGGGTAGTTCCCCCAACCTACCATGCTTGCTACCCCGTGTGGGTGCCTGCGCGTTCAGCCCCTCCCCCCTCTCACTGGCGGACTTTCAATTACTGGTCCTGGGGATGCGGTGCTCTGCCTCCGCAGGAGCAGACGGGATTTGCATGCGGATCGTGCGTCTGACCCTCGACGTGTTAGGAGATATATATCTTCAACTGGTCAATTCCTGTCTTGCGAACTGCGACTTCCCCCCCACTTGGAAACATTCCCTCGTTTTTCCGGTTTATAAATCAGGCGATTCATCCTTGGCTTCCTCTTTCCGTCCAATTTCCATAGTTCCCACCATCGCTAAAATTGTAGAGCGTGCTGTACACCAGCAGCTCTACGGCTACCTGTCCTACAATCGCCTCCTCTCCCCTACCCAGCACGGCTTCCGTCCCAATCACTCTTGCGAAACCGCACTCCTGTCCCAATCCAACCGTATCCTTTCCGCCAACGACCGTGGGGATGTATCTCTTCTGTGTCTCCTCGACCTCAGCAAGGCATTCGATGTGATAAACCATGAGAAGCTCCTCGCCAAATTAAGCATCCACGGCATAGAAATATCCTGGTTTTCGGCCTACCTGAGTGATCACACCCAGAGCGTCAAAATTACCGATCGTTTAGGCAACACAAAAATATCTTCCCGGCTTCCCAACAACGTCGGTGTGTTCCAGGGTAGTTGTTTGGGACCGCTCCTGTACAGCGTGTTCAGCAATGACCTCAGCCTCTTTGTCGAAGAGGCAGAGGTCACTCAATTCGCAGACGACACGTCCTTACTCGTCAGCGGCAAAAAAACGGGATCTAATATCCACTTCAACCACTGATACCCCACCCCTGATCTCCCGTCTCGAGCGCGTCCTGGAATGCCTTGATCAGTGGTTTCGCGCGAATGGTCTAAAAGTGAACGCTGCCAAGTCGCAACTTCTTCTTTTGGGCGGACCTCAAAATTTGCGCAACATCCCCGACTTTTCTGTAAAATTCCGTGATCAAAATCTCGTCCCCTGTTCTCAAGCCAAAAACCTCGGTGTCATTTTTGACCGCACGCTGTCCTGGACGCCCCATGTTACCCAGCTCACCGGCCGTTGTTTCGGCACCCTCATCGGTTTGTCACATGTGAGGCACAGCCTACCGTCCGAGATTCTCACTACCCTCGTTACAGCCCTGGTCATCTCCCAGATCCGGTACTGTATTTCGGTTTATGGAAACTCCACCCAAGAAAACACCAACCGGGTACAAAAAATTATCAACTTCGCTGCTAAGATGATTTTCGGCCGCAAAAAAATTCGATCACGCCTCGGATCTGATAGAGGAACTGGGCTGGCTGAGGGCGGATGAGTTAGCCAGCTACCACACACTCACCACGCTCCATAAGATCCGTAGGCAGGGAGTCCCTGAAGAGCTGGCAGATTTGTTTCGAACGGTGGGTGAGCTGAGGGAGAGAGAGGTACCGCGTCGAGGCGATGACATCCATGTCACTCGGTGGCGCACCGAGATGGGCAGGCGCAGATTTCGGGTCAGGGCTCCCTTACTGCACAATGCATTGCCTCCGGAGATCAGAGAGCTGCCTGTGTCGAGGTTCGGCCGAGCTTTGAAGCGCCATATTGTTGGCGGCAGGGAATGATTTATGCTATATGACCCATGTGTGTATACGGTTTTGTTTTTAACATCTCATTTTTCATATAGGCATGTATGCTAGTTTCACCTTTTAGCCTTTTATACCTGCATGCAGTTTTTAACTCTTGACTTTGAGCCGTAATAACCATGTCTTTATTGGATGGTTCAATAAACAGTCTGAGTCTGAGTCTGAGTCTGAGTCTGAATACCACCATGGCCGTTACTAAGCTGCCAGCTGTGCTCGGGACGCTAAGTGTCGCCGACGACACTTTGTGGCCGCCACTGCGACCGGCCGCAGTCATCCGGGGAGACGGCCTGCCAGCCGCCAGTGAAGGCAGCCGCACTACCCAAAGGCGTGTTTGTGCCAGCTGGTGGGGCGCTGATTCCGCCTGAGAAGTCGTGCCCGCATTCCGACCCCGTTGCTCAAGTACATGGCACTCTGGCCGGATACGATACGGCAGTAGATGGCACGGAAGGTGCAATGGTGCGGCCGACGGCCGGCCGCGGGTAATGGCTGAGACACGCCCTGGTTACGCTGGCGTCGCGGTACCAGGCGGCTCAGGCTGAGTGCAGCCTGTGTACGTGTCTGAGCCAGTTCACAGCCTCAGAGCTGCTGACCGGAAACACGTCCAGCTGCAATGACTGTGCAGCTGCAGGCGACAAGCAGCACGCTGCCGGCGACCAAAAGTCAACATTTAGGGGGCACTCGCCTCCTCAAAAGTACATAAAACAACACCCCTGCCTGGGGGCACTTCGCCTCCAGTCGGTCCTATCAGAAAATGTCCAGATAGAGTTCCCTGGTCATCACACAAGAAACCGCACGCCTCATTAATGCACCCTAATATACCACTACTAGAGCGTAGCGTATCTAACAAATCCATCTATAAATATAACAAGATGTCTCTCCTGTGTTGCAGTGCCCTCCAACATTGTTCCTACACGAAGATAATGCATCGGGTGTACTGGCAAATGGTTTCATTCCTATCTATGTTGGAGCGCACTTTAAACTTATACAAGACCAACATCGCATGTATGGAGAATGGCCAGCTGGAGTCGCCAACGTCCTGTCTCATCACTGATCATCCCTCTGCATGCCCCGATGCCATCCATCCCCTGTTCTGGTGCCCCGGCATGCGCGTTCATGACTACTGATGACGCTTCATTCGACCAATGTTAGAGATGCATGAGGGGATACAACACCCTTCAGCACCTAGTACTGTGGAGAGAGCCAAAGTTGAGAGGCTTAACACGCGCCCTGGAGGGCCTCTGAAAATTACGCGCACTGGAGGGGGGCGGATTCCGCCCCCCTAAGATCTCGGCTCCTAGTAAAACTGGAGGAACGAAATTCGCAGGGTGGATGGGTACGGTAGTGAACTCTATTGTGTGCAAATTTCATGACCTTAGGTCAATATCTTCAAGGTCAAATGAGGCCAAATTTGCAAACTTTTCTGGTTTTCCGTGGCTTGGCTTGTCATCGTTATGGATCGCTGTGATTGTGTTTAAATGCTCAAAAATGGGCATCAATGATGTTTTGGACATTACTAATGATGCAATGCAGATGTTAGACCCAACATTTGACCTCAGGTCACCTATATAGCACCACTTTATCAGGTCAGTTACCTGTTCCAGTTACCGGAACCGGGCCGCCCGCCCGACTGCTCCGTCGGGCAGCTCGGAGCAATCGGCTTCGTGAAGAAAGGAGTGAAGTACATGAATAAAGTATGGAAACGCAATGACAAACAGTACAAATGACAAACAGTAGTGCATTTATGACAACATTCCAGTTGATCAAGCTTGGTTCCATTAACCTGTCATGAACTTGACCTGACTTGACCTCGGTGACCTAACATGACCTTGAAACTATATAGCATATCAATATACATCAAACAAGTCGTTAGTGTTGCCAAGAACACTACCCTTTTGCGAATATACGGGAAGCGCATCAGCGCCGATTTTTGTAGTCTGACGCTATAAATTTCTTTGAATTTAACGGCCTCTAACTTGAAAAATATTCGGTCGATTTCCATTTTCTTGCTTTAAACGACGCGCCGTTCATTTCTAAGTACGTACGCAGAAAATCGCGTATATCGACCGTTAAAATCTGCAGTTATTTACGAAAAACCGGAGGGGTGGGCGGATTTCGCCCCCCCTCCAGTGCGCGTGTTAAGAGGCCGATAATCTCTGGAGCGGGATCAAGCGAAGGGTGGTCGTACTTTGAAACACGGTGGAATGAGAACGCATATGTAACCAGGCTGGGGGATGCTGACAGAGTGCCTCGGCACTCTGTCAGCATTTTGATGTTCCTTCAATGCAGGATGCAGAATGCAGGATTCCTTCAATGCATTGTTCCTGCAATGCAGCGATGAGCAACTGCGACGCGACCTCACCCGCTCTACAGGCGAGACACTGACTACAAGTCGAAAGCAGAGGTCCTCTCAGCCATCCGAAGGCTGGTGGTACGTGAGGAGAACACCATGGTGGCGTGGTTCACACTGCACAACATGCAGCAGAAAGTCGACGAGCCAGTTTGGGCCTTCGGTATCAGGATTCAGGGCCAAGCAGGCATTTGCAAGTTTACCCTCAACTGTCCAGGTTGCCAGGATCCAGTGCACTACACAGACGATGTCCTGCGGGACGTGCTCGTGCGGATCCTATCCGACCAGGACATGCAACTGGACCTTCTCAGCGACCAAAACCAAGATATGGTGCTTGAAGAAGTGTTCAAGTTCGTCAAGTCGTAATAAACTGGAAAACGGTCAGCAAACAAGAAGCAGCGCAGTGCACTGGGTGACAGTGCATTATGAAGCCGCCGATATAAGCAAAAGATGAAGCGTCAGCCAGCCAAGGAGTCGGCGACACCCCAGCCATCAAACACTGGGGGGTCGTGCTGCTACTGTGGCAAGAAGGGACATGGCAGGAAAGGAAAGTGTGTGAAAAACATCCTGCCCAGCATATGACAGGACATGCACGCCGTGCTTGAAGAACAGCCACTTCGGGGCTGTGTGTCGCAGCGAGAGTGAGTCAAAGTCCGTAGTAGATGAAGATCAGGGGGCAGTCTTTTACTGTGTTCCACTTTCAGTGGTAAAGCCCAGAGTGATGCAGCTTCCGCCATCACCAAGGAATCAACAGTCGGTTGCCATACCCTGGAGCTGGATCACCACCTGTACAACAACCTCAGAGACTGCTGGATCAAGCAGTTATTCCTGCCGCAACCATACCTCGACCTCCAAGTCTCGGCCACTAGCGAAGACTACGAGACACTGGGTTTCCAGCCGATCTGCGCCGGAGCGCGGGGAAACGACCCTTCCGGTCATGGCTGACACAGGGTGCCAATCATCTTTGGCTTTCATCAGCGCCGTTCGCCGCCTGGGGATTGAGACGAGGAACCTCATCCTTGTGCGGATACGGATGCATGCCGCTAACGAACGGGCGCTGCACATCCTGGGTGCCGTCATCCTGCGGGTCCACGATCGTGTCGCCAGCGGGAAGGAGATGCAGACTAGGCAGGTCGTCTACGTGACCGACAGCATGTAGACCCAGCATGACAGGGTGCACCTCAGCCGCGAGGGTTGTGTCGCACTCGGCCTCATCACGCAGAACTTCCCAACCATCGGTGAGGTCGGCGCTGTTCAGCAGTCTGAGCAGGTGACCAGTCAGAGGCCGAGCGATGGAGGCGACACCACGTGCGACTGTCCCAGGCGCCAACACCCTCCGTCGCGCCCCGAAAGGCTGCCATTCCCTGCGACCGAGGAGTACCGCGAGCGACTACAGCAGTGGCTGATCGAGTACTACCGCAGCAGTACATTCAACACCTGGGAACATCAGACGCTGCCCATGATGAATGGCCCGCCCCTGAGATTGATCTGAGATTTCGTCCACCCATGAGGTGGACGAAAACGCGACACTTTCATCATGCCACAAAGTCATCCCCGTGCCAATTCACTGGCGAGCAGAAGCCAAGAAGGATCTGGACCAGGATGTCCGCTTGGGTGTCATCGAGTATGTCCCTGTCGGCAAGCCTGTTACGTGGTGCCATCGCATGGTATTCATCTCGAAGAAGGCCGGGAAGCCATGGCGCACTATCGCCCTGCAAGTGCTCAACCATGATGCGCAACGGGAAACGCATCACGCGTCCAGCCCTTTTCACCAAGCAAGTTCGGTGCCTCCCAGCATGAAGAAGACGGTGTGTGGTGTGTGAAACGACTATCATAGCGTACCGCTGCATCACGACGATCGTCACCTCACCACGTTCATCACAGCATGGGGTCGGTACTGGTACTGTGTGGCACCACAGGGGTACTTCACCTCGGGCGAAGTCTACACCAGACGGTTCGATGAGATCCTCGTCGACGGCAAGTTGTCGCATGACAACTACACGAAGTGTGTCGGTGGCACATTGCTGTGGGCCGATGCCATCGAGAGCTCCTTCTGGCAGGCCGTCGAGTGGCTGGAGGTGACTGAGGCCAGCGTCATCACGCTCAGCCATGAGAAGTTCACGTTCGCAAAGGACGTGGTGGATTTTTCCGGGTCTGAGATCACCGAAGACTCAGTGCGACACTGTGCCAGGCACTTCAGGATCATTCAGGAGTTCCCCACATCGCAGAATATCATTGATGTGAGGGCGTGGTTCGGCGTTGTCAACCAAATCGGCTACGCATTCAGCATGGCCGAACGCATGCTTCTTACTCAGGCCGAACACACCATTTCGGTGGGATGATCAGCTCCACGCACTATTCGTGAAGTCCAAAGCGGTCATCATCGACGAGATAAAGAAGGGTGTCCGGATCTTCGACACCAGCAAGCCCACTTGCCCGGCGACCGACTAGTCGACCGAGATCGGGTTCTGGCTCTTCCAGAAACACTGTCCCTGCGCCGGCGAACAGCCATTCTGCTGCAGGAGTGGCTGGAAGATCACGCTTGTCGGCAGCCGTTTCACCAGCCCAGCTAAGTCGAGGTTCCATGCCAAACGAGGGCGAGGCGCTGGCTGTGGCCGAGGGTCTCGACAAGATCAGCTTCTTCGTACTCGGTTGTGAGAAGCTCACTGTCGCAGTCGACCACAAAGTACTTCTAAAGATCTTCGGCGACCTGGCCCATGAAGATATCCGTGACGCACGGCTGCGAAATCTCAAGGAGAAAACGCTGCGATGCAGATTCAATGTTACCAACGTGTCTGGGTTCAAGAACAAGGCTGCACACGTGGCTTCACGATATCCGAGTGGTCCGGCGGGGCCGGAGACCATGCACCTGACCACGCCTGACGGCACCTGACCATGCCTGACGACGCCACAACGGTCGTGCAAGATACGCACCCCCTTCAGCTGCTGCAGACGCTCCTGGCGGGCATGTGGTGCGTCGAGCCCAGCCATATGGCTCGCAGCGCCGATCTGTCACACTGAGAAGCAGCGGTTGGAGCCTTCGAGTGCACCTCCGTGACATGGGAGCGGGTCAAGATCAAGACGGCCAGCGACGGCGACATGTAGCGACTCGTGCAGCTGGTGGAGCAAGGCAGCATGGCGGAGCTCAGGCACTACCGAGCCGAGAGCCCGAGACCTTACAAGCAGTTCAAGAGCGAGCTGCTCACACTTGGCGGCGTCCTCCTCTACAAGCGGCGGGTTGTGATCCCACCAACGCTGCGCCTTGCGGTACTAACATCGCTGTACTCCGACCACCAGGGCATCCAAACCATGATCGCCAGGGCGGAGAGCTCGGTATTCTGCCGTGACATCACTGCAGCCATCCAGGATGTGCAAGCGTGGTGCGGCCCTTGCTACCGCATGGCACATCGCAACCGGATGTACCACCACTCCAGCTGCCGCGCCTGACTATCCGATCCAGTGCGTGTGCGTCGACTACTTTCACCAAATAGGTTCCTACTATATCATCCTGGTGGATCGAATCTGGTCCATCTGGTCCATAGTGGAGCGGGACTCCAAGGATAGTTCCGGGCTTGTAACGAGCCTTCGAAGGGTGTTCGTAACATATAGCATCATTGACGAGCTCGCCAGCGATGGCGGCCCCGAGTCCGTCGCAGCAGCGACTACGAACTACTTGTAGGACTGGTGGGTGCATCACCGCCTCGCATTGGTGCCATTCCCTCACTCGAAATGCAGAGCTGAGGTCGGAGTGAAGACCGTGAAGAGAATGATAACCGGCAGGACGGGTCCTCCGCCACGATCGACACCACGAAGCTTGCCGTGGTCATCCTCCAGTATAGAAACACGGCTGACCATGAAACGAAGATGCTCCCTGCAACGGTACTGTTCGGCCAGCCCATCCGAGACGTCATCCCAATCCTGCCTGGGAAGTACCGCCCGCACCCGACATGGCGGGAGACGCTGGCGGCGAGGGAGCATGCGCTGCACCATCGCCACATGAAACAGCCGAGTGCTGGAGCGAGCACGTTCTTCGACTCTCATCTCTCGGAGTCGGCGACCACGTGCGCTTTCAAAATCAGTCCGGGCTCCACCCCAAGAGGTGGGACAAGACAGGCCAGGTCATCGAGGTGCGGCAGCACGACCAGTATGGTGTCCGGGCGGACGGTTCAGGGCGTGCGACGTTGAGGAACTGCCAGTTCATACGGCAATACACTACCGAGATGGCCGGGCGCCCGACACCGCGACCGCTGGTCGACGACCTGCTGTATCGACGCCATCGCCCTCTCTCGACACCGCCGACGTCGATGACGAATCCCAGGGAGGATGGGGATGTCGTGGTACCCGAGCAACCGTCGGCACCTTGCTCACCGCTGAGCGATAGCTACCCAGCTGTCACAGCCCGGCTACCCCAGCCACCGACGTCCTCACCTCCAGGTCCCGCAACGGAAGTCACATCACCACCACTCGTAGCGGCGCCGCCAGCGGTGGTGCGACCTCCGGCGGCGGACCCGGTGGCCACACCGCCGGCCGCAGTCTCTCCGTGCCACCTTTACCAGCTACGGTAACCGACGCGCCCGCTCTAAGGAGATCGTAACGTCCGAAGAAGTGTCCTAGGTGGCTGGATGGTTATGGGAGTTGAACTAATGAACTTTGTGCGGAATGACGGTGGTAGTCCTCGTACCTATCGTGCAGATCTATCGTGTGGTGTTCGACGATCTGTAGGTGTTGTGTGGTTATGGAGACTTTCTGACTCGCTGCCATACTCCCGCCGAATATGGCAGCCCAAGATAATGTGGGTTCGGCCGCCCACGAATAAACATTCTAACCCCAGAAGCCGCAGCGTTTGGACCGTCCCAAACATCTATAAGTTAGAATCATTTTGAGCTCCAACCAATAAGAAAAATAACAGTAGGCGTCTTATATTTGTTCTTGCCTTACGTTATCTTCATTTATTTCTTGACATATCTCTTAAGTCTTTGCGAGGGTACAAGCCTGCCCCAACACCATACCACTGACATATTTATGATTTTTTTAAGGAGGCGTCATTTCTCCAGAGGGGCGGCTCTTGGTCAAGAACATTTGGACGGGGTACAATCCGATTTCTCAGAGGGGCACCATTTGTTTTTGTCTGAGGAGTGCCCTTCGCCGAAAAATTCGCGGCGTGCGTTCAGACTCCTAGAGGACTGCCGTTCCCAGGCCGAGGAGCGCGTTACGCTGAGAAACTCGAGGGAGGGGTACACTGGAACCTCCAAGAGAGGCGTCCTTCGGGTCACAAAGGGAGCCACTTTCGCTTCCTTCACCTTGGATCAACCCAAGGCTATAGAACACCCTCAAGCATCCTTTGATGCCTGCCTTCTATACTGTTCCCATTACAATTAATTGTTACCCTGCTCAAGGCTATAGAATGTTGCAAGGGCTGATCCTCAAGGGATCAGCCCTTGCAACATACCTTAGCTGGCAGCGCCACTACCTCTCGCCGATTCGCTACCACTTGCCAGTCGTTCGACTCAGGGGTGTTGTTTTATGTACCTTTGAGGGGGAACTGCCACCTCAATGTTCGCTTAACCATATGTGGTAACGTTGTTCGTAGTCGCACACCCGGTGTGCGACTACGACTTGAGGTCTCAGGCCGAGACCTCAAGTACGCGAGACCTCAAGTAACCTCGAGGGCGCACTCAAGTATGTGAAACTGTAAAGTGCTGCCACCTGGTAATGATGCTTATGATTCGTTCGTTTTTCTCTCGACTTTTTGGCTTACATCATGAATACGTACCTGAAAAAAAGAGAAAAAAGGTAACACGCCATACACTACGTATACAGGAATGTTTTATAAATGCATTCAAATACAAACTTTCCCTGTGTGCAATAACTTTATATTTATTATTCTACAAATGTATGGCGGCCATGATTGTAGATGCTCCTCATGCGCATTATTTGCCGCATATCTGGTAGATACGTACCTGCCGACAGTGCGTTGACGTCGTGCGATTAGGTGGTTGTGGGGGTTATGTGATGTCAACGGTTATTCCTGAGTAGGTGTGGTGGATGTCGATGCCATGGAATAATAGCTGGTGATCAACTTGATTTGCGTCGTTCCTCAGATTCGTTCCGGTAAGTGATGCCTCCCTTGTATACTGTTCCCATTACAATTAATTGTTACCCTGCTTGTGTGTCCGATTTTATATCAACGTATTTCACTGTCATTGATATTCTAGAAACGTGAATTCGCTTTCATGTTCATTTGCTTTGCTTGAAAGCATGCTATATCCTTTGGGTAAATGTGCATAGCGGTCCATCATGCAATTTATGTTGCCAAAAATATGTTCTTTTCTGGAAAGTTCAGGCTAAGCCCCCTAGGTAGTTAGGTACACCTACCCATAGGTACATAATTTCGTTGCTTCTGATGCATTTACTTCTTATCTTAGTTTAATTACTATAGTGGTGTACCTTGGCAGGTAGGAGGGTTTCTTTTGGATAACTCATTTGGCTTGTGACTTTCAGTGTTGTTTGTGTTGGTTACTCTGTTCCTACCAATTTGAATTTTTGGTGGATTGATTAAGTTATCTAGGCTTTACTAGGATTGGATTATGACATTATTGCAGTTAAAGGTAACCACAAGAGAGGTTTTACACACATTTTACCTCATGAAGCATACAAAGGGGTTAGGTTTGGTTAAGTTAGGTTAGATGGTAAATTTGCAGTTTAAGGTAATTTTTTATTTCTGGGAGTTCCTTTTCCAAATGCAATGTTTATGCATGTGCTGAACATGATGCAACCACTCATTTCTTCTGCAAATCCATACATTTCAGTTGGAAGGCAAAATATTGGTAAATTTGCAGTTTTAGATATTTTATGATTTCTTGGAATTTCTTTTTCTAATGCAATGCTTATGAATGTGTTCAACATGATGTGACCACTCATTCCCTCCGCAAATGCATACTTCTTCAGTTGGGAGGCAAAATAACACCAAAAAAGAGCTTTGAATTGGGTAATATGTCATAAAAATGGTAAATTTGGGGATCAAGGTAAATTGTGATTTTGTCGTTTTTGTTGTTGTAATAGTATCATACTATTACAACAAAAAAATCGACGATACTATTAGTATGCTTTCTGTCATGATGAAGATGGTGTGATCACTCATTTTTCCATCGAATGATTACTTTTAAGTCAACGGTGGTCGATCCAATTGATGACGTCATAGGCACAAGTCTGTGGCTTATAGCCCTGATGCTTCAAGAAGGAACTTTTGGATCTTGTAGCAGTGGAATTCGAGCAACAATAATTTGAGCAAATAACCCCACTGTGAATGATGCTGTATTGTCCAAAAAATTATGAACTTGCATGTTTGTCCTCAAAAGAAAGCTTAATAATTATCTAAGATACTGCAGCACAACTGATTCACTACGAGGCTAAGCTTACACTGATATGAGTGGTGCGCATCGCTGTGTGTGGTTTGTATACCGACCACTAAATAAATAAATCCTAACATAGAAAAAATAAAATAACCTAACCTAACCTAAGATAATGTAGCATAATATATAAAATGTACTATAGCATAATATAATCTAACCTAACCTAACCTAACTGGAGAACCAGAGTCCCCTGAAGCAAATTTTTTGGTCATGTCATCAAATATATGCGACATTGTATGTATCTCCATAGACAACTTTAGTAACAATACCTACTAAACTTCTGAAAGTTTAGTGAATATTCCTACTAAACACACTTCCCCTCTTAGTAAGTGTACATACTAAAGCTTCTCGAGGACGTGTTGGACATTGACAGCACTGCCCTTAACTATTAAAGCATCACAAGGAACTTCTGGCCTTGGTCGCATTGAGGATGAGTCAGTTTGGGAGTATGAATTCTCGGAAATACATGTTGAATTAAGGCAGAAACATAAGGTTTTTGATGCCAAAGAGTATTAAATCGAGTGCATGAAGTGTTGAACTTCTTCTTTATCACGTCTGTGACACCAGGCACTGATAATCATATGTGATGTGCTATATTGTAGAGTGAATATTTTGATAGTCTATTTCTTTGCCAACTAAAAAGTAATCATTTGCAGAGAAAATGAGTGGTCACATAGTCATCTTTACTTTAAAATACCCTGTATTCAAAATAGAAATTCCAAAGAATCAGCATTTACCTTGATCTCCAATTATACCATAAAAAGTAGGCTGGCCATAACCATCATACAAAATCTAGTGTATGGTTGCTACATGCTCTGTGTATAGACTGTACACACCATACTGCATGAAAGGGAAAGGCACCCCTCCAGGTAGGCCAAGTACACCCCCAACCATTCAAGTTTTCTTGCCAGAGGTGCCCTACAGGTACTTTTGCAGTGGTGCCCCTCCAAAGAAATGGCCCCCTCCAGACAAATGCCACCATGACAATTCCTGGATCCACTCCTGATAGCTTGGCCATAATCAATTGGTAAATATGCAGCATCAGGTGGTTTTTAAAAATTGATTTGTCTTCCGAATAGCGTGTTTATGAAGGTGACTAAGATGATGGGGCCACTTATTTTCTGTGCAAATGCTTACTTTTCAGGTTGTGAACAAAATGCAAAAAGGGGCTTTGAGTTAGGTAGCATAGCATAAAAAGAATGTTAAAAAACAACATAACCTAACCTAACCCAGCATAACCTAACTTTGGATAGAAAAAAGAGAACAATGGCAAGCAATTTATTTTCTGAACATTCTCAAAATTAAAAAAGAAGCCTAACCCAGCCTAACGTAACGTAAGCTGCCTTGGAATAAAAACAAATTGTGGAAAATGTTTGAAAATGTTTGGAATTTTTATGTATTATTGTGCCTTAAGGTGGTAACAATAATTTTTTAAAGCACATTTGCTCCTGTAAAGGAAACAAATGGATTGGGTTTGGTTAGGTTAGGTTAGTTTTGGTGTTTGAAGTTGGAAAATGTTTCAATTTTTCATCAATTTTTTTTCTTCATTTGCACAGAAAATATGTGGTCCCATCATCTTAGTCACCTTTATAAACATGGTATTCTGAAGACAAATAAAAAAAACACCTTGTACCACAAATTTACCCATCAGTCTTGGCTTTTTCTGGAAGTCAAGATGAAGTCCAGATGGACATTCAAGGGAGTCAAGATGGACATTCATTGCATGACTTTAATTGAGTATTTCTCCTCCTTGTTTCCATGGACAAATATTGGTACATCAGGCAACTTATATGATAGTGTAAAATAATATAATGTGAAACATTAACCAACAGCCCTGACCATCAACAACTGTGTGATCAGGTTAAGAACAAAGCCATGCTGAGATATGTTCCCAACCACCTGTGCAGAAAGCAAATGCCTTAACAAACTATGCCAATTCACCCAGATGGTGCCAAATGGAATATGTGATGTAGAGCATGCTGACTGGAGAGATATGGTCATTACAAACAAAATAAAGAAAGACATGTAACATAACCTTTTATAACCTTTCATACAAGAGAATAATAGCCTTTGTTTAATTGGACAATTTCTGAACAATTTTTTTCGTAATAAAAAAATTTCAAATTAAAAACATCACCTAACCTAAGCTGTTTTTGCAGACAAAATATCAACATTTTTGGGAATAAATAAAAAAAGGAAGATTTTTTTCCTTCAACTTTACAACAATAGCCTAACCTAACCTATTTTGGAAATGTGGTCAAACTTGTCTTGTGGTTACCTTAAGCTGCAATAGTAACAAAATAACACCAGTAATGGGGTTTGGAGTTGCATATTATAGAATATAAAGTAACATTAAAAAAGGACAAAATGTAACATAATCTAACCTAACCTATCATAACCTTCCATGTATGAAAACAAATTCTTTTTCTTTTTGATGGAACATTTTCGAACAATTTTTTTTCTGAAAACGTTTCAAGTTAAAAATCCTAACCTAATCTAACCTGGCCTGATATGTTGTTTTTCAATGAGATCGTGTTGGTGCAGGACAGGCAGCCATTGGTGTGGCTGTGGCTGTGGCTGTGGTGTGGAGATTGGTGAGTGGACATATACCTGGTGTGGAGAGGTTGGCAATCCACTGACACTTCAAACAGAACTTAAAAAATATCAAGAAGAAAATTGCAACAATTGGAGAAAACCACTAATATAAACAATGTGCCACATTGCTCTCAGTTGATAACTGCCAAATATGTTTACAGTACACAAAAATCCATGCTACCAAAGTCATTTATATGTTCCATGTGGTTCAAAATAGTGGGGTGGCAAGTGAGGGATGTTGTTGTGCTTTAGTCATGTCATGTATGCATTTCTGTATTGATTTGATGCAAAAGATGTTTTTATGTAGAAAAGGTGCTTGCTTTAAAAGGTAGAAAAGGTGCCTCTTGATTTTCTTTCCTCATGTTTGTGGGGTTTGTTGCATGTATTCAATCTCCATGGTGGCTGCATGACCACTGCAGTCAATGCGCCCCTAAACCACAATCTCCATGGTGCATATTTCTTTCCATCCTGGTGCATTTCAGTGTGTGCAAAGAAAACAAGGTAAGGAAATCATGAGGCTTAAGGCAATCCCTTTTTTCTACATAAACACATCTTTCACATGGAATCAATACAAAAATTCACATAGGACATGATTAAACACAAACAACCTGCAGCACTTGCCACACTGCTATTTCAAACTGGATGGCACACTGAACTGAATTTGTCAGTAGGGAAGTTGTATTTGAATTGTCAGTGGATTATTGGCCTGCCTGCACCAGGTACCTGCCTCACACGGACAAGATCACATTGTAGGTGCCATACTTTGCAGTCTGTGTGACAGGGAGGTTAGCACTATAGGAGACTCTATGGTTAGGTATGCAGATCATGCTCATTCTTGCTAATATGGAGGAAGAAAAAATGGCAAATTTGCAGCTTAAGATACATACATACATACATACATACATACATACATACATACATACATACATACATACATACATACATACATACATACATACATACATACATACATACATACATACATACATATATATATATATATATATTATAATTTGATAACCTGTACGTTATGTGTTCCAGTCATAGGCGCACCGGAGGGGGGGCCCAGGGGGCCCGGGCCCCCCATGAGACCAAAGTGCCCTTTTGGCCAAAAGTGCCCTTTTGACCGAAAAGTGCCCTCTTGGCAGGAATGTCCCAAATTTAGCCCAAAAATCACCTGCCTTATGTGCCCCGCCTGTGCCAAAGGTGCCCTTTGGGCCCAAAACTGCCCTTTTGGCCTAAAAATGTGCCCTTTCCTGTCCTATGCCTGTCCCAATTAGGTGCCCTTTTGATCTAAAAGTGCCCTGTGCCCTGCCATGTATCCTGCCCTGTGCCTTGTGCTGTACCGTGAACTCTGCCCTGCCCTGTGTCCTGCCCTATGCCCTGCCCTATGCCCTGCCCTGTGACCTGCCCTGTGCGGCACAGGGCACAGGGCACAGGCTGCATGTTTTTGGAAATATTATTGTAAATACAAGGGTTCGGTGCTATAACATATAACGTGTGCCATGGAAAATTCACGCTTCCCCCCCGGTCAGCAAACCTTCCAGTGCGCCCCGGGCCGCAAAGTGCCCTTTTGGAGCCGGTCAAGTGCCCTTTTGGAGCCCGCCAAGTGCCCTTTTCGGTCCGGGCCCCCCCATGGAAAAATCCTGGGTGCGCGCCTGGTTCCAGTGAATGAACAAAGTCAAATTCCCATTGCCATTCAAAGGATATATTCTAAGATCTGAAAATATTGTGAAGTCATTACCAATATTTGATGAATATCGTTGGGACGTCGGTAGCTCAGTGGTTAAGCTGAGCGTCTGGCGCGCCAGAGGTGCGCGGTTCGGTTCCCAGCGATGCCCGCCCTTCCTGCCAGGGTGAGAGGCAGGCAATGCCATATGGC